>VDFB02060983.1:0-35949 GCA_007258455.2 Sequoia sempervirens
CCAAACCTAGAAAGTCAACTGAAAAAATATGTTTACAAAATTTTCTTAGTTTTTCAAAGTTCGCCCTTGTGGCTGACGACCTTTTTTTTATCTAAATTTAATGAAATGAAAAAGGGTTTATTGAAAAAATTGTCAGCTTTCCACCAATATAAGATATGCATTATTTTTAATTTAATAGATAATTATTATTAATTTTATACATACTTTATGACTAAAGTCCTGATTGATAGGTTAATTGAAAAAATTCTATAATTTTCAAACTATTTCACATTTTTTGAATCTAAAAGATGTGTCACATTCTACGCTTCGCATACTATAGGATTAAAAAAAATGAAATTCATAATTTTTTTACCAAGTTATGGTGGTCAGACAAACACTTTTTAATAATTTTGAAATGTTCTAATAAAAAAATCATAACTAATTATTTTCATGCAAAAAAATTACAAAAAAAATGCAGCACATTTGTGCATGTGTCCTCTACATATATTGAAAGTTTCATAATAATTTTTTTTTCTTGTACTTAGGGTGGTCAGACATACACCTGCTACTTATCTTTTTTCTAAAAATTTAGTACTACTGCATTGAAATTTCAAATTTTCATAAAATAATTTTTTTTTCCAAAAGAGGATTAGTAGCTTAGAAACTACATTCAATTTTCTACAAATTTTGTTCTTACATATTATTAAATTATGTTAATAAACTATTCAAATTTTTATGTCAAGTTGCCTAACTCTGCTTTTATGAATTTTCATTGCCACTTAGGGGCCTATTTTTAATCCCCATGAGCCTGCATTGATCCTCTAACGCTAATCCTATCACTCACCCTATTTATTAATGCTAACCCCAACCCTAACCCTCATTTGTAACCCTGAACCTAACCCTAACACTAATCCTACTGATAATGTTATGTTAGGATTGTGAAATAAGCACAAAACCATGAACCATAGGATCAAAAAACAAACAAATACACCTTCCATGCAAGATATCTACAAACAATATATACAATATTCCTCAATAAGAAAAAGCTATAGAAGCAAGAGACACTCAAGAAGATATGAAAGCTTGAGATATTAATTACAATGAGGGTTGAGTGCTTATAAGAGCAAAACCATCAATGAGAAAGGGATCAAATCATGACAAGTGTCAACATCACATGAGCTGAGACATAATGATCTAATATTAGCTCAACTTATAAAACATTAAAGAACTCCTAAGTTTAGCTTAAGTGCATGAGAATAAATTAGACTCATAATCAATTAAAGAGTAATAATTTATTAGCTAATGCTTGATAACTCTAACATTCTAACCCTAACCCTCATCCCAATACTAACATTAATCCCAACCTTAACCCTAAGTCTATCTTTAACCCTATTCCTAACCTTAACACTATTGTAACCCTAACTATAAGCCTAACCCTAACCCTAATAATTTTGTCCTCTATGTTGCATTGTGAATGCTACTAGCATATATAATTTTAAAAATAAATAATATTTCAATAATCTTAAAGAATGTATATTGACATATCTAATTTTTTTAATTAAATATATTTATAAATATTTTTATTTATTTAAAATATATAAAATAATATATATTGGCTGATATAGATTTCGGATGATAGCGAGTGAAGTGGAGCAAAATTTTACAAGAGCCCAAACCAATGCGGTGAATTAGATTGGGGTTGGTGGCCATGGTGATTAAAGAAGGGTTTCAAAGGTGAAGTCAGTGGAAGGTGCTAGTGAGTGGGAAAAGGAGGTCGAGAAAGTTGTTCCGAGGGAACAGGTGCAAGTGTAGGTGGCGAATAAGCCTTGGCACCAAAGTTAAAATTTAAATAAGAATGGGAGAAGGAATCATGACGAGCAGAGGTGGAATGGTCAGTTTTGGAATTCCAACAATTGGTTGAACCAGAGACACATAATGGATAATATCCCCAGGGAAAGGAAATGGAATGTTACTCCTAGATCCAAGGGCATTGTGAGGGCCAGAGATGAAAATTTCCTAGGAAACATATCAATGGGTAATAGCCCAAGGGGTAGGGATGGTTCTACTCAACCCAAGCAAGGCAACAAAACATCTTCGGTGATCGGTTCAAAATTTCTTTGGCCTTCGATTTTGTTCCTGGAGCAACGAGGCTTGATTGCAAGATGGTACAAAGAGAAGTTTGAATTGGGATAGTCTCATCCACTAGTGACAGGGCTGGTGGGGTGTGAAAATGAAATTCAAAGCACTAGCAAATGGATTCTTTGTGGTAATATGCCCAAATAGCAATATTAGAGTTCAGATCTTGAAAGGCGTTTGGCTAATGGAGGGCTTCGGTTTCTAAATTCATAAATGGGAAATCAAGTTCGACCTGATGAAGCACCAGATGGAATAGTTGCAGGATTGGTATAGTTTTCCAAATCTTCCCATGGAGTTATGGTATCCAGTCATATTGGAACAGATTGGGAATCATCTAGGGCATTTTGTGTGCATGGAGGAAAGAGTTCAGCTAAATAAGATAACCACCTATGTTAGAATTGATGTAGAAAGAAAGCCTCACTATTTATTTTGGAGGGAAATCAAATTATTCACAGACTGGGGTAATCTGATCCAAGCTCTGATCTTGAAGCCATTCACAGAAAATATGCTCCTAGACACCATTTATTGGTGATCTCTAGAGAAAGGTATGGATGTCAATAAGGATGGACAAGTGGAAAAAATCAAGGACCAAGTGGTTCTGTAAAGGATACTCAAATAAAATAGGCCAAAAATTAGCAAGAACTACCAGTCAGGTCACCAAATGGGCCGCCGACAGAGGCTATCGACACCATTGATAAGAATGTCAAAAAGGCTGCAAAAGAAATGATTGAAGTGATGGAAGTCGTGCAGTCAAGACAGGAGGATCAAGTGTTAAGGGAGGTCTTAAAAGAAAAAAATTTAGATGCCCTAGAAGTAATGGTGCCCAGTATCAAGGAAGATGACTTGGACTTGCTAATGGAGATGGGTTTTGAACTCGTCGAGTTAGAAAAAGAAGCAAACGGAGGATCCTTAAGTCTGGGAAATGAGGGCTTAGAGGAGGATGAGGATGTTGAGATCCAAGATGATGAGCCAAATCATTGGGAGGTGAATTGCTCGGGTCTCCCTATGGTCAGGATCAACTAGATATGGGACCTTCAAATCCTAAGGCAGTAGGGGGAGTAGGCATCTGTCAAAAAGAGCCTAGTAAGTTATCCCTAAACTATGGTAAAGCAAAGCGAAGAGGTAGGATTTCCAATCAAGAAAAATTAAAGTGGGATGGGGAGGCTTGTGGCCAACTGAAAATCAATAAGATGTTCAAAGTAGGGAAGGGTGATCCCTTTCCTGAACAACCATGAAGACCATAACATGGAATGTTAGGGGCTTGAATTCCCCTAACAAACGATGCTTGATCAAGCATCAAATGGAGAGTCTCTAGGCTAACATTTTTTTGCTCCAAGAGACTAAATTACGTGAAAGTGAAAAAGAAGGATTTGTCCTAATCTAATAACTCGGCAAGGTTTTGGTGTAGATGCAAATGGGGCCTCAGGAAAAATTATTACCTTGTGGCATCCCCAGAGTGTTTGGGCGGAATAAATTTCTGCTACTAAATAGTGGTTGGCATGCAAGAAAAGGGAGTTGTGGAGGGAGCTAAGCATGTTTTGTTGTAATCCGACCTTTGTATTCATCATTTTAGGAGGTGTTTTCAACACCATCTTGAGAGCCTCAAAAAAAAAGGGGGACACAGGTCTTAGATCACATTCCCAAATTGATTTTGAAAGTTTTGTGGGGTAACACTCTACTCGAGATCACCACAAGCAATGGGTGTTTCACTTGGACTAACCAGAAAATGGGCTTCAGTAAAATAACAGAAATATTGGATAGGTTTTTGTTTAAATGGGATTGGTGTAGCTTCTCCTTCAATTTGGAAGGGTGCATCTTGCCAAGAATCGGCTCGGACCACTTCCCAGTCTTGCTAGACATTGTTGGGGAAATATCACCAGTCAGGTGCCCCATTAAGTTTGAGAATATGTGGTTTTATGATCCACACTTCTTTGAATTAATCCAATAATGGTGTTTGGAGCATGGCCCAAGCAATTCAAAGCTATTCACCTTCATGGAAAAACTAAAATCAATTAAACAATACCTCAAATAGTGGAACAGGGAGTGTTTCAAGAATATCTTTGAAGAGAAACAAGTGATAGAGGAAGCCCTACATAAATTGAATGAAGAATTCATCAACCAAGGGATGGATGTCACACAATTCTATCAGGAGAAAGAGCTTTTAAATAAATTAAATGACTTGCTAGCCAAGGAAGAGGTTTTCTAGTGGCAAAAGTCAAGAGAAATTTGGCTTTGGGGAGGCGATAAGAACACTAGGTTTTTTCACAACTCCACCAAAACAAGGGAAATCAATAGAATCACCTGCATCAAAGGTAGGGATGGAAATATTTTGGATAAGACATAATACATTATGGTTGCAATGATTGAATTCCAGTCCCTCCTTAATGAGCCAAGTGGGTCATGCATCCAGGAACCACAAGACCTTCTCTAGGGAATCCCACATTTTATAACTGAGGCTCAGAATGATATGTTGTAGTCCAAGTTTAGTGAAGAAGAGGTGAAGGAGGTACTTTTCCAATTACATCCGGAAAGGCTCCAAGCCCAGATGGGTTCTTGGCTAGTTTCTTTCAAAAATGCTAGAATATCCTCGGGACGGATCTTGTAGAGGCCTTAGAAGAAGCTAGGAGCATGGGTACAGTTCTTAAAGAGGCCAATAACACCTTCATTGTACTCATCCAAAAAATAGACAAGCTTTAATCCTTTGAATATTTTCATCTTATTTCTTTGTGTAATACTATCTATAAAGTATTGGCAAAGACCATCGCAAACAAAATCAAGAAAATTTTGCCATGCATTATCTCAAAGGAACAAATAGGCTTCGTTCCAAGAAGATCCATCTTCGATGGGGTGATTATTGCATAGGAGGTGATACATACTATTCAGAAAATGAAGAGAAAGGATACGCTAATCAAATTGGATATAAATAAGGCCCATGACAAGGTTAATTGGTGCTTTCTCTTAAAAGTAATGGAGGCCTTTGGGTTTGATAGGGCATGGTTGAACTGGTTATTTGCTTGGATTTCCTACCTGAAATTCTCAGTACTGCTAAACGGCTCCCCACCAAGCTTCTTCAATGTCTCTAGGGGGCTGAGGTAGGGGGACCCCCTCTCCCCCTTTTTGTTTATTATTATGGCTGAGGCTTTGGGTAGAGCTTTCACAACAGAAAGGTTGGAGGGCCTCTTGGAAGGGTTATAGATCATAGGAGGCATCTTGGAAGTCACCCACCAACAATTCATGGAGGATAACATGCACTTTGGTGCTTCCTCAATGAAAGAAGCGTGTGGTTTCAAATGGATCCTAGAACAATACTCAAAGGCTTTGAGGCAAGAGGGAAGTCAAGCCTTGAATCTAAAATTTTCTTTTTCAATACTGAAATAGGTAGAGAAATTCAAATTCTACTCATCTTGGGCTTCCACAAAGGATCTCTCCCCTATAAGTATTTGGGTCTACCCTTGGCCAAAGGCATGTAGCTTGGTAAGATGTGGGATTTAGTGATAGAAAAATTTAGTGCAAAATTGGCTTCATAGAAAAACAAGTGGCTATCATGGGTGGGTCGATTAACAATGCTAAATTTGGTCACCTCTGCAATCCCCATTTATATGCTTTCATTCCTACCTTTGTCAAGTGAAGCAAACAAAACTATCAATTAGAAAATGAAAAACTTCTTTTGGCAAGGTAACTCACACCAACACAAATTCCCTTTGATAATTTAATGGAAACATATATGTGAGAGAAAGGAGGTTGATGGGGTTAGTTTGAAACACATGTTGTTACAAAACCAAGCCCTTCGGGCAAAGCTCCTTTGGGAAATTCATTCAAAACCAGATCTCAAATGGGTCAAAATAGTTAAAGCAAAGTATCTTGATGTAAAATAGCACAACATTTTTTCTTCCAGATCACTTCCCAAAGGTTCATGGATATGGAATTTCATCAGCAGTTGTAGGCATTTTATTGTGGATCATTTGACATGGGAAATAAAGGACAGGCAAAGAGCACTCTTTTGGGAAGAATCCTAGGAAGGGTATCCAAAACTTGAAGATAGGGAGGATATAGCACAAGTCAAATTTTTAACAAAGAAATTTTTGGGAAGCAAAGTGGCTGATTACTTAATAATTTATTGGAAGGATGGATGCCCTAATTACCATTGGAAAATCATTCAAGCACTAGGAGTGAATCCCAAGTTAATTGAAGTATATGAAGCAAAGCTAGCCAAATGAAGTATTTGCCCCAAATTGGGAAGGGATGTTTTACGGTGGAATGCCTCCCTAAATGGGATTTACAATGCTAAAGATGGCTACAAAGTTTTAGTGGGAATAGAGGTGGTTCAGTCCCGATTTCCAACCAACCTATGTTGGAAACTTTCATGTCTCCCAAAATCCAAGATTTTATCATGGGCAGTGGTGCAAGGGAGGGTGCTAAGAGCTAACAAATTTGTGTGCTTGGGATATGATGGTCAGTTGAGGTGTGTGCTTTGCAAGTAGGCAAAGGAATCTAGGGAGCACCTGTTTGTGAAATTCCTATTCATGCAACATTGTTGGGTTTGGTTGTGCGTGAAGCTCCAATGACAAACAACCTTGACAAAAAATTTGTTAGGTCTGCTAACAAGCTAGCCAAAATTATACAAGAATGCAATCTTTGGAAGGTTATGGATCACCAACCCTTCACTAGTAATCAAGAAAATTTGGAAAGAAAGGAATAGCTGTATTTTCTAGGAGAAAGCATTACCCCGTTAATCTCCTAAAAAAAAATTGAAGTTTACATAGTGGAGACTGTTAATGCAAGGCTAGCTAAGAATCAGGGTGGTAAAATGGTTTTCACTTCTTGGGATGCAACAATATTGAAAAATTGGCATGGCCTCAAGATTCCCCCTCATGTCAGAGAGGGAGGCCCAACAACTCAACTGGCAAGAAGTAAGGTGGTCTGGTAACCTCCAGAAGTCAGTTGGTTTAAATTGAACTTTTATGGTGCCTCTTGGGGAAATTCAGGTATATCTAGGGCGGGGTGCATTATAAGGGACTTGCAATCTAGAATAGTAGGCAGATTGGCAAAGCCCCTTCAGATTGTCACAAACAATAGGGTAGAGATGCATGCACTGATTTTGGGGTTGAGATTCTATTGGGAGCTAAGAATAAAGAACTTGGTGATAAAAGGAGATTCCTCCCTGGTTATCAACACTTTAAGGACTAGACACATGGTGCATTGGAAATTGAGTGTGGGCTTAGAACTGGCCTTGCAACTGGTGGAAGGTTTTGAAATGGTAATAATTAATCACACATTGAGGGAAGGGGGCATAGAAGCAGATGAACTATCAAAATAGGGTGTGGATGGCACTGAGAGGAGAGAGGTTCTTCTATTTTGCTGACAAAGAACTCAAACAAGTGGGAGGAAGGGAGGCAAACTTTCCACATGGATTGTGGAAATTTTGACTTGTGGGGTGAGGATAGGCAATCAAGGTGTTTTTTGTACCTAGTCAGCAGGCTTCACATGGGCTTCTGAGTCTGTATCTCCATGAGTGAAAGACAATAATGAAATGGCTATTCTGTACTTAGGAAGGATGTGGGAATTACTCTCCTCCATTTCATGTTAGCCCATCACGTGAAACGATGTACTCATGCCTCTGAATGGCGGCAGGGCATAGTTGTTTGGGAAACACAGGGTGGCAATATAACATTGTACATCATGATAAAATCTCATACATTTAAAGCACAAGCTTTCTCAAAGGTGGTCAAACTAGCATAGTGCTTTCCTTTCATCTTAGTTCTAGGTAAGGTTGGGGATAGTGATCAATGGTGGAGCGAACAAAGTTCAAGGTGCATATTTCTATGGATTTTTTGGTTAGCTTCAGCGCTGACACCCCAATTCAACTAGGGTGTAAAGAGTGACAAAATTCCTTCGGTGGTGTTTCTGACCAGCACCTTAAGCGCATTCTGCTTAATATTGACCCCCATATAGTGGTGGTTGTTAAGATGGTTCTGGGGAAGGGGCATCTAGTGCCACACAAAACCTTTAGGGTGAGTTCTTAGATTGTTTCAAGGTTTCTTGCCTCCTTGTTGGACATCCACATGACCAAAGATGAAGCCAGGGCACTAGTATGCAAATTGTTTAAGGGGCTAATGGAGGGCATGGACGAGATACTCAAGTTGTGATTCATAGGGTTTGGTTGTCGTGGCCTAAAGACTTGGAACAAGTCAAGAAACCGAGTGAGGTCATCAAGATTCACCCATTCCTCCTAGACCTGAAAGGCATGACACCGGTTCACCATAGGATGATTACGACAGTCGGTGTAAATTTTCTTAAGAAGATGACATAGCTGGTGGAAGCGGATGGTTTCAAATGGGTGGTTGAATTCGATGCCTTCGCTAAGGCCAATGAATTTATGTGATGTGGGATGGGTGTCTAGTTTTGTGGCGTCAATGGGTAAATTGTTTTTTTTCAGTTGTTTTGAATGCTTATGCCCAACCACAAGCCATTTTGTCTAAAAATATGTAAATAGCCATTAGTTTTGTTCAAGCTTGTAGGGGTTTTTTGGAGTGTTGTTGGGTAGTGGGGGTAAGTTTAGTTGATTTATGTTTTGTTGGTGGTTGAGCCCTAAAAAAATCTAGTGGTTCTTGCTCTTGCAGACGGTTGTATTTTTGACATATATTAATATTATCAGCTACTACGGAACAAATATATATATATATATTGTTTCATCATTTAAAAATATTATGAATTAATCTTTGATTAAATTTGTTCAATTTAAGATTCTTTTAATTTAAAATATATTAAGATAAAAAAAATATGGATAAGGATGAAGTGACTATTATAACTCACCCACTCTTCCAATTTCATCATAATGTCTCATAATGGGAATGCAAGATAGATTAAGATTAAAAAATAGATAAAGATGAAGTGACCATTATAATTCACCCACTCTTAAGATTATTTTAATTTAAAGTATATTAAGATAAAAAATAGACAAGGATGAAGTGACTATTATAATTCATCCACTCTTCCAATTTCATCATAATATCTCATAATGGAAATGCAAGATAAATTAAGATAAAAATTAGATAAGGATTAAGTGGCCATTATAATTCACCCACTCTTCCATTTTTATCATAATATCTCATAATAGAAATATAGAGGTAAGAAAAAGAAAGAAAGATTAAGTGACCATGATAATTCACCCACTTCCAATTTCATCATGTGTGATAGACTGGCAATGCAAATGAATCTTTTGCAATTGGTGGAGTATTAATTAATAGTTGAACAGAAATGTGAAAAGAAAGTATGGAGAGGATGAGAGATGTTCCCATATTGATCTATTCTATGGACCCACTCAAGTAAAGTTTTAAAGATAGGGACAATATTTTGGTACACTCTGGAAGTGATAATAATGAATTGATATATTATTTATTGATTATTTATATCATTTAATAATAATTCAAGTATGATAATAATGAATTGATATATTATTTATTGATTAATTATGTATTAGCTATAATATAATATATATTAAAATAATGTTTATCTATTTAATATATAATTATACTTAAGTTTATCTATTAATTATTCTAATATTTTTTTATTACATTATTGACTTTAAAACATAGATTAACAATTTCATTTTTTTAACTTTAAAGTTTTTAAAAACTTAAATATGTTTAAAATTAAATCAATATCATTTTTTTCTAAATCTTTCTTTTTAATATCACATATATCTCAATGTGTTCTACTTGTGAAATATGACAAAACACTTTATTATGCCCCTTACGAGCATCAGTTCTATATGATGTTCTATGTTCAAAAATAATATTTAAAAGTGATATTAGATACAAAATGTTCAATAGAAAAAAATAAAAAATTAACACAAATTATTACGCAAAATGATCTAGTGAAATGATCATTATTGATTTCAAATTAAAATAACAAAAAATATGTATTAATTATGTATATATTTATGAATAGATAAAATTATATTATAATAATATGTTCAAAAATATAATTATATTAGAAAATAACAATAAAATAAATAATTATTATTATGTCCAAAAATATAATTATATTGAAAAATAGCAATAAAAGAAATTAGAATAAAATAACCTAAAATTAAATGAAAAAAAAATGAATGACATATAAATCATATATATTATTTAAATAAATAAAATATTATTAAAAAAAATTATTAATATTAATAATTTAAAAATTTTGAAAATTAAATAAAAAAGTTATATTAGATCAAACTAACCATTCCAATCAAACTAACAGCCAGCTGCCCTGCTCTCTGGATTCAATGGACCCCTCCACACGCCACTCATCACCAAGAATTTCAGCTGTCCACCACCTTCTCCAGTGCTTCAGGAAATGTTCTCACCCTTGGGCAATGTTTTGTTTCCAATGAACATATCATCAGTAGGCCTCCCTTCCTGTCACCATTTCAAGGATGAGCACTCCAAAACTATAAACATCAATCTTGGTCGTCACTTCTGCCCCCAATCCATATTCTACAATAGTTCATAGCATTTCATTGTTCTTATTAACAACACATCCATAATCTAACTAATAAAGTAGAACAAGTAAAGATACAAATAAAAAAATATAACACAGGTTTAGACATCCATATTCTAAAAGAATTTACTTGGAGCAAGATAGCCTACTGTTCCCTTCAACCTAGATGTGTTGCTGCTAGCAAAATCGGTGGAAGTCATTAGACGAGCAATCCCAAAATCAGCCACATGGGCTGTCATGTTCTCATCCATTAATACATTTGAGGGTTTCAAGTCATAGTGAACAACAGGAGGAGAACAATCATGGTGTAAATATGCCATCGCATTTGCCACACCTATTGCAATGCTCAATCTCATATTTAAACTCAACCTACAATCCTGGTGCAGCTGTTGTTTGAGGCTTCCCTTTGACATGAATTGGAGTACTAGAGCCTTGAATCCTAGTGTTGAGCAATAGGACAAGATTTTGACCATATTGCGGTGTCTGATTTTGCTTAGTATTCTACACTCTTGGTAGAAATTATTGTAATAATTTTAAGGGTCCTGATCGAATACCTTAATAGCCACCACTGTGTTATCAAATAGCATTCCTCGGTAAATAGACCTGAAGCTACCCGCCCCTAGCAAATTAGAGGCATTAAATCCTTCTATTGCTCTGTAAAGCTCCTGGCTAGAAATTTGCATGAAACCTCTTCCCAGTGAACTATTTGTGAATGGTTCTCTTTTGGTCTTTCGAAAGAAGATGTAAAATGCTCCCAAAATGCAACACAATGCCAAAAATGTGCATATTGATACAACCATGACAACCTTCCTGTCAAATCCATTTGAATGGATCCCAGTAGAGCTTGTGCAATTTGGTAAATTCAACCAGCCTGAGGCTGCACATAATCTAGGATTTCTCAAAAATGATGTGATTTAGGTTTCTGAAAGCTCCTTGATTGGGAATTGATCCATTCAAGTTGATGTAGGAGAAATTTAGAAGGCGTAGCATAGTAAGATTTGCAATAGAGGGTGGCACTTGTCCCGATAGTTTATTGAAGGACAAGTCAATGACCTCAAGGCTTTTGAGCTCTCCAATTGATGTTGGAACTTTTCCATTCAATTTGTTTTCAGAAAGGATCAGGGCTTGCAGTCCCATGCAACTGCCAATATCGACAGGGATGGGTCCTGACAATTTATTACTAGAGATATATATGGCTTGAATAAGTTGAATTACTCCTAGTGAATGCAATCTTCCTATCAATGAATTGTGTGAAAAATCAAGGTAGAAGGCTAGTGAGTGGAGGTTTGAGATCTCCATAGGGATATTTCCACTAAGGTTGTCGTATGAGAGGTCAATCATCTATAGATGAAAACATTGTCCAATGGCATCTGGTATCCTTCCTGTAAGTCCATTGTAACTGAGGTCCAATTCCCTTACCTATTGGAGACTGCTAATTAATGAAGGAAAGTTTCCAGTGATATTATTTAGCCAAAGCCATAGATATTCTAAATTTAGTAGCTTGATAAATTTTTGATGGAATGTTGCCTCGCAATTTGTTGGAGCTCAACCCTATTGATTTTTGTAGCTCGAAAGGTGGGATGTGGATTTGTTTTAAAGCAACTCAAGTTGGATTTTCTTTAAATCACTTTAAAGCAACTCGAGTTAGATATGCTTTAAAACAATTCGAGTTGGATTTTTAGCAACAACAGGATTTTTATTCTTTAATAGAATGTTTCTGAGTTTGTGAGGATAAGATAAATCCAATAGTGATTTATGTGTAATTAAAGCCAAAGAAAGCAAGGAAAGATTCTTTCCTTGCACGCTACATAAAGCAACTAGGCTCTATAAATGTAAGATTGTTGTAGCAAACTCATATTGTATTTTTTGAAAGAAAAGTTTGCTATTAGGTTGAATAGAAGATCCAACGTTTGCAAGTTTTTCCCTGCATTGGGGTTTCTTGGGTATATCTGTGTTATTATCTTTTTGTGATTGGTTTCTTGTTATTTTTGCTTTCGCTATTATTAGTTGTTAATTAACCTAGTTGTGTTAATTGTTATAAATCAGATCTCTTTCAGTGAATTTATTGAGCAAATAATCTATTGTTGGGTTATAAAAATTAACATGGTATCAGAGCTCTGAACTCTAAATACGAAGCCAAGATTTGTGACGTGGATTTCAAGAAAAAAAATCATCAGAATTTCATCTCTAGTTTTTTTTTTGTGGCTATGGCAACCAGTGTTCGATATGAGGAAAGGCTTGAGGGTGCATCTAACTTCTTGCAGTGGAAGGTTTGGATTACATCTGTTCTCAAGGAGAACAAGCTATGGATCTATGCTAGTATAGAAGTGACACCACCAACAAATGATCATGTTGCCTTAGATTCACATGAAGTCAAAGAGGCCAAGGCTCAAAGGATTATCCTGGATGGAGTAAGAGATCATTTAATTCCTCATTTATTGGGGAAAGACACTGCTAAGGAGATGTGGGATATGCTCACAAAACTTTATCAGATTGACTATCAGAGTCGTAAGATGATGCTCAAGGACAAATTGCATAATACCAAGATGTCCAAAGGTGAGAGTGTGACCTCTTACTTGTCCAAGCTGACACAAGTTAGGGATGAGCTTGTTGCTGTTGGAGAGACGATTAAAGAAGATGAGTTGGTGCGTATAGCCTTGAATGGTTTTTCAAAGCACTGGGAAGTGTTTGTCAAGTGTGTTGTCGGCAGAGATCGGCTACCTGATTGGGTAAGACTTTGGAATGATTTTGTTCAGGAGGAGATCCATGAAGGTGCTCATTGAGGAGATCAGACAAAGAAGGTTCAAGATGAAAATCTTGCTCTTGCAAGCAAGGGTAAGAAGAAGTCAAATAAAGAGCAATCAGAAGGTTCTTCTTCCAAGAGTGGGAAGAAGAAAGATCTGAGCAAGATTAAATGTTTTTGCTGCCATCAGATGGGTCACTATGCCAGTCAATGTCTGAATAAGAAAAATAAGGACAAGCAGAAGAAGCAATTTGCTGCTATAGCAGAGGTGGACGAGTTTGCATCACGATTTGAAAATGAGTTTTCACTCATTATGCATCTCGAAGTTCAATTTCCAAGCGAGGGTATGGTATATATTGATAGTGGGGCTTCTCGCCACATGATGGGAGTCAGAGAATGTTTCACCAAGTTGGAGGAGAAGAAGCTGGATTTCTATATTGAGCTCAGAGACAATGCCAAGTACCATGCAACTGGTATTGGCACCGTCAAGTTTCAGAGGGAGTCTAGCAAACCTTTGTTGGTGGAGGATGTGTTGTATGTCCCTGGCATGACAAAGAATTTAATCTCAGTTTCTACTTTGGAAGACAAGGGTTACATCGTGACCTTTGAGAGGGGAAAAGTCTATATTCGTCCCAAAGATTCCAAGGTTGCAAAAGTGATTGGAGTCAGGCATGGCAGCTTGTTTCGTTACAGTTTGAGCCAACACATGCGTTGGTTAGTAGCTGTAAAGGGATAGGAGAATTGTGGCATAGGAGGATGGCTCACCTTCACCATGGAGCACTTAATATTCTTAAGGAAATAGTGACGGGCTGCCTGAGATGAAGACAAAAAAGCATGAGGTGTGCAAGGGTTGTGCTCTTGGGAAATATGCCAAGACCAGTTTTCCAAGCAGTGACACTAGATCTGAAGGGATTTTGGATCTTGTACATTCAGATGTGTGTGGGCCCATGTCAACAACATCCTTGAATGGATATGAGTATTATGTTACCTTCATTGATGATTTCTCCAGGAAGATGTGGATATATTTCATGAAGAATAAAGATGAGGTCTTCAGTAGGTTCAAAGAGTTTAAGGCTCTCATGGAGAACCAAACTGGGAAGAAGATCAAGATATTGAGGTTAGATAATGGAGGTGAGTATACCTCGAATGCCTTCAAATATTTTTGTGCTCAGGAAGGTATCAAGAAAGAGTTGACAGTTCCATACAACCCTCAGCAGAATGGGGTTGCTGAATGGAAGAATAGGGCTATAGTTGGAGCATCCAAGGCCATGCTTCATGATCAGGATCTGCCTTGGTTCTTATGGGCAGAAGCTTGCAATGCAGCTGTGTATTTGCAGAATAGGAGCCCTCACAAAGTGTTGGGCAAGTTGACTCCAGAAGAGGCATTCACTAGTAAGAAACCAGATTTGGGGCACATTCGCATCTTTGGATGCCTTGTGTATTGTCACATTCCTGTTGAGAAGAGAACCAATTGGAACCTACTACAGAGAAGGGTATCCTTGTTGGGTATAGTGAAACTTCTAAGGCTTATCAGGTTTACATTCCTACTCTCAGGAAAATAGTGGTTCACAGAGATGTGAAGTTCGAGGAAGAGAGGGCTCTTCAGAAGTCAAGCAACTTGATGAATGAGGAGGAACACTCACCCATGGTTGAGGTAGCACAAATTCCTCAAACTTCAGTCATGCAAGCTGGAGAGCAGAGCAAGCAAGCAAGCAGGATGATCAGAATAGAGGAACAATAATTCCTCAACCTCAGATTCCTATTATTGAGAAGAGGAGAAACAGGGCAGCTGAGCAGACATTGAGAGAGGCTCAAGAATATGTAGGTGATCCTCAAGATTCAATCAGACAAAGAAGGGATCCCAGATGTTATTTTGATTATGTTGCACTTATGAGTGAATTAATTGAAGTAGAGCCTTCCAGCTTTCAGGAGGCATCCAAGCACCAAGTGTGGAGAGATGCCATGGTGGAAGAGTATTCTTCCATCATGAAGAACAGTGTGTGGGAGGTAGTACCAAGACCAAAAGATAAGTCTGTGGTGGGCTCGAGATGGTTGTATAAGATTAAGCATGCTGCAGATGGTAGTGTGGAGAAGTTCAAAGCCCGGTTTGTGGCTAAGGGGTTTTCTCAGAAGGAAGGAGTCGACTATGATGAGACTTTTGCTCCAGTAGCCAGGTACTCATCCATAAGAGCTATCATTTCTGTAGCAGCACAAATGGGTTGGAGGATTCACTAGATGGATGTAAAGACCCTTCCTCACAGGGTGATTGAGGAAGAAATTTACATAGAGCAACCAGAAGGATTTGAAGCACATGAGAGGGATTCTCATGTATGCAGGTTGAAAAGAGCATTGTATGGACTCAAGCAGGCTCCTAGGGTATTCACGTATTGATAGTTACTTGCAGAGTGTGGGCTTCATCAAGAGTGAGGCAGATCTGAACCTGTACTATGTTCAGGTGAAGGGAAAACTTCTCATATTGTTGTTATATGTTGATGACCTATTTCTCACAGGGTCAGAGGAGCTCATAGCACATTGCAAGCGGGATCTTGCAGGAGAGTTTGAGATGAAGGACTTGGGTTGATGCACTACTTTAAGGATTGGAGTTGTGGCGAAAGAGGGAGAGATCTTCCTTGGACAAGGGAAGTACTTAATTGATATCTGAAGCGATTCAGAATGGAGAATTGTAAGCCTATGTCAATGCCACTTGTGACCAGTTGGAAGAAGATTGATGCTTCTAGATCAGAGGCAGTGGACCCGACTTTATATAGATAGTTGATAGGCTCTCTTATGTATCTGGTCAACACCAGGCCAGACATTTGTTTTGCAGTGAACTCACTCAGTCAGTTTATGGTGGAACCTAAATGTGTGCACTGGATAGCTGCAAGCATGTTTTGAGATATCTCTGAGGCACAGTTGATTATGGGCTGAAGTATGTTCAGCAGGATGGAGTGAAGCTCAAGGGGTTTACCGATGCAGATTGGGCAAGCAAGCATTATCCGGACGGAAGAGCACTTTAGGGTGCGCTCAGTTTGGGATCAGGAGCAGTCTCTTGGTACAACAGGAAACAGAAGTCAGTTGTGTTGAGTTCTATAGAGGCCAAGTATATGGCAGCCAACATGGCTACATGTGAGGCTATCTGGCTTCAAAAACTTCTAGCTGGGCTCTTTGATCAAGAGCTGGATCCTATAGTCATTTACTCTGATAATCAGAGTTGTATCAAACTCTCTGAGAATCCAGTGTTTCATGAACATTCAAAGCACATTGAGATCAAGTACCACTTCATCAGAGATTGTGTGGAGAAGGGGATAGTGAAGCTCAATTACATTCCTACAGACAAACAAATAGCAGATATCCTGACAAAGGCCTTGATGAAGAGCAAGTTTGAATTCTTCAGGGACAAGTTGGGTGTGGTGCAAAACACCTTCCTCGCTAAGAGGGAGTGTTGATTTTTGTAGCTTGAAAGGTGGGATGTGGATTTTTTTTAAAGCAACTCAAGTTGGATATGCTTTAAATCACTTTAAAGCAACTCGAGTTAGATATGATTTAAAACAATTCGAGTTGGATTTTTAGCAACAAAAGGATTTTTATTCTTTAATAGAATGTTTCCAAGTTTGTGAGGATAAGATAAATCCAATAGTGATTATATGTGTAATTAAAGCCAAAGAAAGCAAGGAAAGATTCTTTCCTTGCACGCTACGTAAAGCAGCTAGGCTCTATAAATGTAAGATTGCTATAGAAAACTCATATTGTATTTTTTGAAAGAAAAGTTTTCTATTAGGCTGAATAGAAGATCCAACGTTTGCAGGTTTTTCCCCGCATTGGGGTTTCCTGGGTATATCTGTGTTATTATCTTTTTGTGATTGTTTTCTTGTTATTTTTTCTTCCGCTGTTATTAGTTGTTAATTAACCCAGTTGTGTTAATTGTTATAAAATAGATTTCTTTCTGTGAATTTATTAAGCAATTAATCTATTGCTGGGTTATAGAAATTAACAAACCCCAATGATTATAGATTCTTTAGACAACTTAGTGCTTGAGTAATTTCACCAATTATACTGTTATTCTTGAGGGAAAGAATCGTCAACCTAGTAAGGTTGCCCATTTCTTTTGGTATATTGCCAGTTATATTGTTGCCACTCAAGTACAATTTTGCTAGGCTGGGAGAGAGTTTTCCTATGCCCCCTGACAAAGTGCCACTGAAATAGTTTTGAGTGAGATTGAGAGCTCTGAGATTGGAGCAGTTGGCAAGAATATCCAGAACATATTTTGTGCCAGAGCTTCCACATGGCAAATTATTATTTATTAGACGTAGTGATTCTAGCGCAATTAGCATTCCCAATTCTTGAGGTACCACACCACTTAGCTGATTATCACTGAGATCAAGAACTGAGAGATGAGAAAAATTTCCCAAAGACATTGGGATCCCTCCATTGAATAGATTTTCTCCCACATAAAGAGCTTGTAACTTAGTGAGCTTGAGGACAATGTTGACAGGAATTGAGTTGTCGAAGCTGTTGACTGGAAGACTAACACTCTGTAGTTGTGTACAGTTTAAGAGAAAAGGAAAAACATGTCTATGGAAGTGATTAACAGCAAGCCCTAGTGTTTGTAGGTGACTCAGCATCCCCATCTGTCAGGTATCACTCCTCTCAACTTGTTAAAATGTACCTTAAGAAAATTGAGTGCCGAACAATTTCTTATAGATTTAGGGAGCCTGATGCTTAGATTATTGAGGCTCAGGGAAATATTTTGCAATTTGGGAAGTTTATAGCCTATATCCTCAGAACCTGGAGCAAAGCTTGTGCGTCAATCTGCTTCTAATGTTGGAAATCACTGAAAGAAAGTGTAGGCAACAAAAAAGTAAAAAAGAGGAGGAAAAAGATAAACTGACCTTTACAATTCATGCGCTCTTGCAATCCTGTGGTCATGTCTAATAGTGCAAATACAAATGAAATAATCTGGTTTTGTAGATGGCGAGGGAGAAATAGTTGAGGGAAATGTGAAAAGTGTGTAAGATGAGAGACTTGGAAGGATGTTTTATTCTGTGGACTAGCTCAAGTAAAAGTTTGGAAGATGAGAGACTTGTAAGGATGCTTTATTATGTGGTCCAAGTCAAGTAAAAGTCTAAAATAAGAGCTATAATAATTGTAGTCCACTGTTATTTAGATACTAGATAAAAGTTAAATCATCCTCCTCTTTTTAGTTCCTATCGATAGGTAGGTTTACTATTGCAATCGATGCATTTGCTTTTGTACTAGGCACTCGTCCAATGAGATTGTTTTGTTTAAAATATTTTTGACTTTTTACTATAATCAGGATTTATGTGCATTTTTCCAATGTTGGAAAATCATTGTTTATTTGTTTTTCTATTGGTTTGAGTAGGTGGATTTTTCATTTTGCTTTAAGTAAAATAGGAAAAATAGGGGAACTTTATAAATACTGGGGAACATTATATATTGTGGAAAATATTTAATCGGGGATACATGTAGCGCGAGTTTTGGCGGTGGCCTGGTTGGTATTGCAACAGTACATGCATGTTTAATGCATTAAATGCAAACCTCGCAATATGTGTTGGACAGTTGGTGTGAAGATAAGTAGAGAAGGCTTGGTTAATTTGCATGTTGTTTGTTTGTTATTTGTTGAGAAGCTTGTGTGTTTGTGCCTGTGGGTTGCCATGTTCGACGTTTGTCATTCTCTACAGTGGTAACGGTGTGTAATTGGTGAGTGGCGTGTCTATTTGTTTTTTATGCTTAATAACTAGAAGCGTTATAGTGAAAACTGAACGCTTTTGGAAATGTCTTTTGTAATATGGGTGCATATGTAGTGAACGCATAACTAATTCATGAAATGTTGGTGGGGTTGTGGGTTTTGCTTGTGCTTATTCTTGTTTCACTATTGTCTGTTGGAAAGCTTGTGGGTATTTTAGCTCTTCATTGCATTTTTACATGTGTGTACACATGCAATGGATGAATTCTTAGGCAAGTGTTAGGTTTTGTTTGTGCTTGTTGTCGTTTGTGTCTTTTAGCTGTCTTCAGTATTCTGAAAAAGTGCAGTGTTGGTGAATGGTTGGGTAGTGTATTTGTGATACTTGAGAAGTCTGTGGGTGCATATGCACTGAATGGATAACTAGTTCATGAAATCTTGGGCAAGTGCTAGATTTTGTTTATGCTTATTCTTGTTTTATTATTGTTTGTTGGAAAGATTATGGATTTTGTAGCTTTTCAATGCGGTTTTGCATGTTGGTATATGTGCAATGAATGCATGGATAATTCATGAAATCCTGGGTGAGTCTGGGTTTTCTTTGTGTTTGTTGAGAAGCTTGTGGGTTTTTTAGCTATTGGTTGTGTTTTTTCATGTTCGTTATTCTACAAAAGTGCACTAGTGGTGAATGGCTTGGCTGTGTGTTTTTCACACTTGATGACTATAAGTATTGCTTGTTGTTACAAGGTGTAACAGTCCAAATGGGTATAGTGAATGCATTAAATATGTGTTTATTGATTGTATGGGTAGTAGGGTATCAACAAGGGTTGGAAATCATAGTGTGCGAGATGTGTTGAAGGCTTGGTGAGTATAGAAGCATTGAGTACATAGTTAATTCATGAAATCTTATGCGAGTATTGGGTTTTATTTGTGCTTATTGAACTGTTTGTTTGTTGTTTGTTTAAAAGCTTGTGTGTTCCTAGCTTTTTGTTGTGGGTTTGCATATGTTTTTTTGTGTGGTAGTGCACAAATGATGGGTGCCTTGTTCCTATGTTTATGATACTTGGTTGTTGTTACAGTGGCTAATGGGGAATGTTTGGAAAAAAATATAGTCTTGGTATATTCTTTTGCAAATTTTATTGGTCTTTCTGTGGTTCATGTTTATGAATAGTGTATTATATGTCATAGACTATGTTCATTTGTCTAATTTTTCCATGTAATAGGAAGCATTATTCCCAATTGGAGTTGGAGGCAAATGAGTGTGTGAGCACAAGTATACTTGGTTGTTGAAGAAGGAATTAGAAGGTCAGATTCTTGTAACGTTATTCCCCTTTGTTTCCAATGAATTTTAAGTTTTCCAATATGCATAAAATTATGCTTTGGAAGAGTTGTGGACAATAAAGGAGAATCTTGGTTCAGGAATCTGGCTTACTGGATAGACATATGTGCATAGTGAATGGCATGTCATATAATTCATAGGCATGAAACTTTTTTTGTTCAAAGGCAAGTCGCTATTGCAATTGTTAGTTTCTGTCGATAGGTGGGTTTACAATTGCATTTGTTGAATTTTCTTTTGAAGTAATGGCTTGTTCTTCTTAAACTTTTCATTGTCAATCAAAGTATATTGTTTGAAGCATTTTTTGTGTTTTTTCCATAAATGGTTGAGTGGGTCTATTATTGGTTCCTGTCAATAGGCAGGTTTACTATTGCATCTATTGCATTTTCTTTCTAATTAGTCACTTGGCCAATGATATTGTGTTGTTTAAAATATTTTTTCCTTTCTCCTATAGTAAATATGTAAGCAAATATATTTTGTGCTTGAAGATTACAGTTTATTCATTTTTTAAAACTAAATTGCCAAAATAAGGGGACATTGTATATTGTGGGAAATATTTGATCATGAAGTAGTGAATATATGTTAATTGCATTGGATGCAAATTTTGTGAGATGTGTTGGAGAGCTGGTGGGTAGTGGTTCATGAAATATTGGGCGAGTGTTGGGTTTTATTTTTTCTATGTTTTCTTTGTAACAATTAGCAATATATCTAGTTATCAAGTATCTCAAATAGACAAACTAGTTGGTTATCAATAGTACATTGTTCCTATACATAAGGTTTTTTGTTTCATGTTTATGGGTATCATGTTATCTTGTACAATTTGCATTTGATAGACTGTTGTTTATGTTTTGCTTGTCATACTATTTAGTGTATTAAAGATGTTGTGATTGCTTCATATTAAAGATGCAATGATTGCTTTAGCATCTAGTATCTTGTTGTCAAGTCACACAATTTGTAAATATTTCCAAAATATATAACATGCTATTGTTTTGGCAATTTTGATTAACAGGGAGAAATAATATGCTTACATGAAGAAATAGAAAGACAAAATAAATATTTACTATCACTCAATTGAAAATGAGACCGTTGCAAATGTAAGTTGGTTGTTGGCTTCATGTGTTTCATGTACTTTGTTATCTATTGTACCTATTTGTGCAATAGGGTCTTATAACAATGAATAATATATCTAGTCGAAGCAGCACATAAGTAGATGTCAGCTTATTGGCTAAGATTGTAGGATTTCTATTTAATGTCTAAATGTGTGGGAAAAGTTATGTTACAGAATTTGCACTTATTATACTATTGTTTCTGATCCAATAGTTATGTCATTGAATGCATTCAATGTGCATTGACTGCTTCTATAACGAGTATCGTGTGGCTAAGGAAGACATAATTTGCATGCAATGGTTGACTATTTGCAAAAAATATAATTAGTTCCTAATTTGTTGATATACTTTTAGAAAAATGAATGATATAGTATGCTTGGCAATGTATCGACTATTATAATGTAAACATTTGTGCTTTAGGTTTACTATTGCATTCATTTCACTTGCTTTTCAAATAGTTGCTTAGCCACTTAAACTGTATTATTTAAAATATTTTGGCATTTTAACTATGGTCAGGATTTAACGAGAACAAGCAATATAACAAGGAATACATCTAGTTGTCAACTATCATAGAGACACAGTGAAGCCGTTGACCTGCAGTGGACTTTTACAGAATAACAAAGATACAAAAGACTAAAGTATTTACAAACTTTCCAACAAATGATAAATGAATGAGAGTAAGCAAAAAAAAAAGCTAGCCTTAAGCTTTCATGGGTTAAATGATAATAAGTAGAAGCCAAACCCAACACTTGCCTAAAATTTGATAAATTGACTATATGTTCACTGCATGTTGGAGTATGTCAACTTTGCAATTGTATCATATGCGTTGGATATGGCATGCTTGTCTATCAATGTATAACTATTGCATTAAATGCTATTATGTCTACTATTCAATTTTGTTTAAGAAAATTGGGAGAATATGGCATTATATATGTTTGGAAATTATGTGCGTTGACATGGACTAAATGCATAACTAGTTCATGAATTCTTCGAGGCGTGCTACATTTTGTTTGTGCTTATTCCTGTTTTATTATTGTTTGTTGGAAATATTGTGGGTTTTGTAGCTATTCGTTGTGGTTTTGCATGTTGGTATATGTGTAGTGAATGCATAGTTAGCTTATGAAATCTTAGGTGGCTGCTAGGTTTTTTTTATGTTTATTGTTTGTTGAAAAGCTTGTAGGTTTTTTAGCTATTTGTTGCACTTTTTCATGTTTGTTAGGGTGCAAAGGTGCATTGGTGGTAATTGGATTGGCTTTATGTTTTTGACACTTGATAGCTACAAGTATCTGAAATGACAACACAGGCTTGGTTGTGTGTTTTTGACACCATTCCTTCAACACCTACTCCCTTGCTCAAGCACTGCATAGAATTGCAAGCATCTGAAATAGCAACACAAGCTTCTCAACAAAAAATAAACAAACAATAAGCAAAAAAAAGAACTTGCCTCATATTTCATGGATTGGCTATGCATCATCTGCTTGCGTACACACCAGTTGTCCAACACATATCACAAAGTTTGCATTTAATGCATTAGGCTTGTTTTTGTGTTTGTGGTGCTTGGTTGCTATTACAAGGGCTAATGGGATATGCTTGGGAAAATTTATCATGTTGGTCTTGTTTTTTTTGCGTGCAAATTAACCAAGTGTTCTTTGCTTATCTTCACACTAGTTTTCCAACACATATCATGAGGTTTGCATTTAATGCATTAAACATGCATGTACTGCTTCAGTACCAAGCAACCTGCCACCAAAACTCGCACTACATGCATCCCCGATTAAATATTTTCCATGTCAATATATAATTTTCCCCACCATATATAAAGTTCCCCTATTTTTCCTATTTTACTTAAAGAAAAATGAAAAATGTACCTACTCAAACCAATAGAAAAGCAGATAAACCGTAATTTCCAATGAGAAAAAATATGTGCTTAAATTCCAACTATAGGAAAAAGACAAACATATTTTAAACAAAACAATATCAAACTTAAGCAATGAATTGTATATCCAATAATTGTAATTACGCATATTCTTGGTTGAAAATGTAACATTTTTTCATGCAACCGCAGAGGGAGGCAAAGATATATGTAGTTGTAAATATAGTTAATTAATGAAAAAGAAAGTGAAATATCATATTCTTGTATCATTTTTTCCCTTTGATTACAATGAATTCAGAGAACAATAAATAAAATTAGCGTGTTCACTGCCACCATAGTTTTTCAAGACCTTCCACAAAACACATGTAATTTAGTGTAGTCAGTTGGCTCGTTAGCCCTTGTAATAGGAAGCAATACTTATAGTTATCGAGTATCATAAACACATGGCCAAGCCACTGATGACCACTGCACTTTTACAGAATAATGAAGATGCAGAAGCACAATTAAGATCTAAAAAAATATAAACCGATTAATTCCCTTAAACTATAGGAAAAACCACAATTGATGGCTAAGAAACATAGAGGCTTTTCAACAAATGATAAACAAAGGATAACAATTTTTTGCAAAAAATAGACTAGACTAAAAACACACAAGCTTTTTAAGAGACAAGAAAAAAACAAGAGTGGGCACAAATAAAATCCAGCTCTCGCCTTACATTTCATAATTTAACTATGCACTCATTGCTTGTGCATTTATGTTTCCTCCAAGACATTTGGCATATTTTTCTTTGTGAGCTTTCCAACCACTCAAGCAATAAACACATAATTAACGCATTCACTTCCCCCATAGTCCACAAGATCTTGCTCAAAGCACATGTAATTTAATGCATCCACTTCTCCTGTTAGTTGTTCTAACAAGAGGCAGCACATAATGAAGCCATTAACGACCATTGCACTTTTACAAAATAACAAAGATGTAAAACTACAACCAATAGCTAGAAACCCATAGGCTTTTCAATGAATGATAAACAAAAAACAATAAACACAAAAAACACATCAAAAAATGACACTAAAAGCTAAAAACACAAAAACTTTTTAACAAATGACAAACAAACAAAAATAAGCACAAATAAAACTAGGTTGTTGCCTCACATTTGATCAATTAACTATGCATTCACTACTTTTGCACTCAACAACCCTCCAACACATCTCGCACATTTTTCTTTCCAGCCTTTGCTAACAGCATGCTAGTCATTGAAGCAAAAAATACATAATTAATGCATTCTCTAATCCTGTAGTCCAGTTGACCTTGCTCAAAGCACATGTAAATTATTGTACTCGCTTGCCCCATCATCCCTTGCAACAACAAACAGTTCATCTAGCTATCAAGTATCATAAACACACAACAAAGCCATTAACGACCACTGGACTATTATAGAGTAACAAACATTCAAAACCACAACCAATTGCTAGAAAACTCACAAGCTTTTGGATGAATGATAAGGAAACGATAGTAAACACAAAGAAAACCCAACACTCACCTAAAATTTGAAAGTATGGGGAAAAAATAGATGGTCCGCTCGATAAACAGGTGTTGGAAGGGGCAACACAAGCCTCTCAACAAATAGTAAACAAAAAATAAGGAAAAAACAAGAAAACACAAAATCTTCTTAACAGACAATAAGAAAACAATAAGGACAAACCTCCACTTGATTCATATTTCATGAATAAACTACAGATTATTTTCTTTCATATGCTTCAGTTGTCCATCAGAAAACAAGAGGTTTGCATTTCAAACATTAAACATGTATTCACTGTTACAGTACACATTAGTCCACTATCATAGCTCGCACTATATGCATTCCCCAATTAAATGAAATATGGACCTGCTGAAAGCAGTAGAAAAAGAGATAGACCATAATTTCTAAGCACCAAAAACTAAGCTACTGATATAATTGGTGTAAAGAAACTTTTTACCTCTTTCGGTGTTTAAGGGGCTCCCAGACTTGGGAAACATAAATAGATCAGTATAGTTAATGACATGGTATATAATTGATAAACATGAAACTATTTTATGGCCAAGAGCAAGTTACTTTTGCAATGAGAGTCATGCATACTTACAGGCATGTGGTATGTTGTCCATGTGCATTGTTTTGCATTGTATGTTGACTGAAATGTATAATATACATGTATTTGTTTTCATTTGCTTCTAAGAAAATGTTACTAATATGCTTTGTTAAGCATTGCATGTGAATTGCATATTGCATGGTTTCACTTATGCATATCTCTGGCAACATTATCAGTGCAATCAAACAATTGTATCAGTCATTTGCTTATTGGCATAAATTTGACAGTTTCAAACACTTGGCATAATTCTTATACAAATTCAACAACTCAAGTATATTTGTACAAAAAAAGTTAACTGAAGGCCTAGTTGGTACACAAGCAGTGAATACATAGTTAATTCATGGAATGTCAGGAATTTTCTTGGGCTTTTTCCTTCTTTTTGTCATTCGTTTACTGCTTCTTGAGAAGCTTGTATGTTTTCCTTGTTTGTACATAGAGCATGCTCATTGTAGAAGCATTGAACGTATTGTTGATATGCTAATCACTTTAATTCTTTCTACACTATTAGCGAAGTTGATAGAATTTTGATTTAATTTCTGAATACTTGGTAAAATTAGTCGTGTTTGACTATTTTTTTGGTAAATCTTGTCATGTGCTTGTGTGTTTCATGTTTATGAATAAAATATTATATATCATGAACTATGTTCATTTGTCTAATATATCTTTCTAACAAACACCATTGGTTAAAAATGGAGACAGGGAAAAAGATCTATATGGCTGCATGTATACTTGGTTATTGAACAAACAACCGAAAGGTCAGATTCTTCTATCATTTCTCCCTTTTGTTTACAATGAATTTAAAGTCTTCCAATGTGCCTAAATATTGTGCCTTGGAATAATTGTTCAAAAAATACGAGAGAAGCTTGGTTCAGTAATTTGACTTGCCAAATAGACAGATGAACATAGTGAATGGCATGCCCTGCAATTCATAAACATGGAATTTTTTTTGGTCAGAAGCAAATTACTATTGCAATTTTGGTTTTTGTTTTTCAAATAGTTGCTTGGAAAATTAAATTATAGTGTTAAAAAAATTTGTGCTTTTTCCACTGTTGGGATTTAAGGACAAGTCTTTCATGTTTCAAAATTATGTTTTATCTCTTCTTCTACTAGTTTGAGTACGCCTAATGTGCATTTTAGTTTGAGTAAATTGGGAAAATAAGGAGACATTATATATACTACAAAATATTCAATCCTGAAATACTGAATACATGTTTAATGCATTAAATGCGAAATACAAGTGATAACTAGAAGTGTTGTTCACTTTTACAAAGGAAGGTGAATGATTTGAGGAAGGTCTTATTGACTGTGAGTGCGTTAAAAGCATAAACCATTTGTTCATTGGTTCAATAACCATTAGTCTAATGGAAAAGCTAAAAAAGAAAATTTGTGACATATGTTGATGAACTGATAAATACACAGGCAATGAATGCAAAGTGGATTCATAGACTGTGAGGGGAGTGCTCTAAGGTTTTATTTATGCTTATTCTTCTTTGTCAATTGTCTGTTCAAAGGTTGTTTCAAGTTCTTCATTGTGCTCTTTCATGTTTGATATTTTCTAAAAGTGCACTACTCATGAATTTTTCAAGTAGGCTTATTGTAAATTTTGCTTTGAGCAAATAAACTAAATTGATCAATGCAATTTTTTTGTTGCAAATTTCCACTCATTAGATCCAAATTTTACAGATTTTGTTGGTAACCCAATGCCCATTAAAGCATTCAATCCATAGTTAATGCATTTTATGGTTGCACAATGAACAAGGCCTTGCTCAAAGATCTAAAATGATGTTGCTATATGTAGCAACAACTTCTACTCACTTTCCCCGTTAGCACTTTTAACAAGAAGTAATATTTCTTGTTATCAAGTATCATAAGTAGACAGTCGATTCAATCATGCATATTATAGTTTTACAAAAGAACGAACATGCAAAAGCGCAACCAAGAGTTTAAAACATAGAAGCTTTTCATGAAACAACAAACATATGATAATAAGCATAAAGAAAACCCATCACTTGCCTAAGATTTCATGAATTAAATATGCATTCATTGCTTAAAGATCTAATAGCTTTCTAACACATCTCACACAATTTGCAATGGGTTTAACATTTGTTCACTGTTTCAGTGCCCATAATTTGCAATGTATTGGGATTGCTTGATACCAATACTCTCAGCATATTTTGTTTGTCAAAGCATCTTTAAGGTGCTTGCTAATCTTAATAGTAAAAAAAACCTACATAACTATGTATTAGAATTTCCAATTAGGCTAGGAAACTATTAATAGCAATGCAAGTTATCTTTGAGGCATTGTGATAGTAATTTGTATGACATGTGCACATTGCACCCAAATAGAGGCATGATCAAGTCATCATGTTTAGCTTCAAAAGGTAGACATGTCTAATTAGTTATTGTTATAGATGCATGTTTAATGCATAAAATGCAAACTTCACAATATGTGTTGGACTTTTGGTGCATACCCAAGCAAAATTTTCATAGTTAATCCATGAAATATGCAGCAAGTGCTTGTTTTTTTGCTTTTTGTTTTTCTATTGTTTATTGAAAAGCTTCTCTATTTTTTGGTCATGAGTTTTTGTTTCTAATGCTTATGATCCTATGTGGTGCTTGAACAAGGGTGGGGCTAAAGGGACAGTGTGCAACTGGTGAGTGGGTCATCTACTTGTTTTTTATACTTGATCGTTACAAGCATTAGAGGGGAAATTCAATAGTTTGAACAAGGTCTTTTGGATTGTGGGTGCCATAAGTGTTGGAGGGTTGGGGGGCATATATGCAGTGAATGCATAGATGACTCACAAAATCTTAGGTGGTTGTTTCCATTTGTTTATGCTTATTATCATTTGGTTGATGTTTGTTAAAGAGCTTTCTGGTTTTCTGGTTGTTGTTTGCAGTTGCTTGTTCTTCATATGGCTGGAAATAATATTTAGATATTACATGGCAGAAATTTGTGGTCACATTGGAGCTTATAGCATTGATGAGACTTCTTTTTCAGAAGAGAATTTAAGTGTTAAACTATGTATCATTATACTTGACAAATTACTAGTATGTGCAACATGCTTTAACACTAAAATGGTGTAAAGAAGTCTTGTCAATGCATGGAATTATTATTAGTTCCTGCTGAAAGGAAGGTTCAATATTGCAATTGATGTATTGCCTTTTGGATTAGTTGCTTCTCCAATGAGATTGTTTTGTTTAAAATATTTTTGTCTTTTTTCTATAGCCGAGATTTTCTGGTAGGCACATATCCAGTCAAAGCATACATGACTCATGAAATCTTAAGTGAGTGTTGCAATTTTTTTTGCATATTATCATTCGTTTAACATTTTTTGAGCAACTTGTGGGTTTTTTGGTTGTTTGCTGCAGTCTTGCATGTTTGTTACTCTCTGGAGGTGCATTGGCTCTGAATGTCTTTGTTGTGTGTTTATTACATTTGATAACTAGTAAATTTGCTTATTGTGCATATGGCTAGTAACAATATTTAGATATTAGAGGGAGGAAATATGTAGTTAGATTGGAGTTGATAATATTGATGAGACTTATTTTTCAGCTTGAGCATTTAAATATTAAACTATGTATCATTATACTTGACAAATTACTAGTATATGCAACATGGTTTAACACTAAAAATGTTTTGCTGAAAAGAAGTCTTGTCAATGCATATTATTATTATTAGTTTCTAGTGATATGCATGTTTAGTATTGAAATTGATGCATTTCCTTTTGAATTATCCGCTTCTTCAATGAGATTGTTTTGTTTAAAATGCTTTTGTCTTTCTCCTATAGTTGGGATTTAAGTGCATATTTCTGGTGCTGGAAAATTACTGCTTATATCTTTTTCCATTGGTTTGAGAAGGTCGATATTTCATTTTGCTTTAAGAAAAATAGGAAAATAAGGACACTTTATATATGGTGGGGAACATTGTATTTTGTGCCAAATATTTAATCGGGGATGCATGTAGTGCAAGTTTTGGCAGCGAGTCGGTAGGTACTGAAGCAGTAAATGCATGTTTAATGCATTGAATACAAACTATGCAATATGTGTTGGATAGCTGGTGCGAAGATAAGCAGAGAATGCTTAGTTAATTTCCATGTTGTTTGTTTACTTTTTTATGAGAACAAGCATTCAATACTTGTCGTACTCAGGGTCCAAAGGACCTTCCTCAAACTCTTGTGTTTTCCTTCTAACACTTCTTCTTATCAAGTATAGCAAACAAATAGATGTCCTGAGAAATTTCCACAAAAATAGTACAATGAGAATACTAGTTTGGAGCATTTCTAGCACCTTGTAATGTGTAAATGATCAACCATTGTGAATGGAAATGGTTTTCTATGCCTCGATGCAATGGATAGCTTGCAGGTGTTTAATATGTGCATGTATAGTGAAAATGGAAAAGGTGTTACATGTATACATGTAGCAATTTAGACGAGGAAGATTTCTAAGAAACGTTCAAGAAGAAAAACATGTTTTAGTGTTCGAAAGGAAAAAGACATTTGATTAATAAGAATTGAGTTTTTGAAAATGCAATAGAGGTGAGTTGTTATTGGATTGTGAAGTATTATAAATTTAATGTAGAAGAACTTAGAGTATATGGTAAAACCTAATTCAGATGCTTACAAAAATAGAGAACATGTGTAAAAATAATTGACATGGGCAAGATCTTGTTAAGTGTACATGCATAGACTGTATTTTGTTAACATTGTCCTTGTAATAGGAACCATTTTTTGTGATTGGAGTAGAGAGAAAGATCTGCAGAGATACAAAGACATTTTCTTCTTGAAGCAAAGAGTGGAAGGTCAGAGTATAAGATATTTTTGCAAATTTGTTTGAAAAAAAGTTTAATTTTCAATATGTGTGTTAAATTTGTGCAAATTGTTTCATTTTGTCTAATTTTTGCAGTTTTGTCTAAGTTTTTCTGGTTGCAAAAAATCTATGGTCAAATTCCATGTGGGCGCATATGAAAAAATGCAGGAAATAGGAAAAAAGCCATGAGCTTTTTAACAAATTACATTGAAACAAGAAAAAACATAGACAAAACCCATTGGTTGCCTAAGATTTCATGAATTAGCTATGTGTTCAGTGAATGTGTAGTCAGAAAGATATCAAGTTTTATAAACAGACAGACAAGCCATTCACCACGAGTGTAGCTTTTCAGAATAATGAATATGCAAAAGCACAATGACAAGACAAAAAATCCACAATGTTTTTACCAAATGAGATTAAGCACAAAGAAAACTAAGCACTCGTCTAAGATTCCATGAATTAAGTATGTTTGTACCAACATGGGATACAGTAGTTCAAATAGAAGTAAAAAAAGCATGCAACTGATGAGTTCTCGTTGCTTGTGGACCCCCCAGTCCTCCAACACATGTCACACATTTTTCTTTTCGATTTTTCCAACCACTAAAGCAATGAACACATAATTAATGCATTCACTTCCCACACATTCCACAAGACCTTGCTCAAAGTACATGTGATTTAATGCAACCACTTCCACCACTATGCCTTCTAACAACAAGCAACACAATGCGAGGCCATTGATGGCCACTTCACTTTTACAAAATAATGAACATAGAAAATTGCAAATGACCACCAAAAAACCCACTGGGTTTTCAGCGAACGATAAACAAACAACAATATACACAAACTGTTGGATTTCAGTTGTGTTTATGGTTTGTCCTTGATGAAAAAATCTCTTTCAGTTGGTTCTCTTTGTTGACAATCTCAGATTGGATCTTTTTTATTTATCATGGTACTGATCAGTTTGAGCTTCATGCAGATACAGGTTATCCTTTTGTACATGTAATTGGGTTATGGTATTGGTTTTCAGTTTCAGGTCTCTTTTCAGTTTCAGAATTCTAAACTTGGTACTTCACACATTCAAGTATAATTTTTCATTGTTTACTCAGTTTCGATTTGAGTTGGTATATCGTTGATGATCATGGCACATATTTGGTTCAATGCTTTGATTCTCTGGTTCTATTCAGACAATTTGGTTATTGTTGCATTTGAATCATCAATGCTTTCTTGTTCAGTTTTATCTTGGCATAAGTTTCATACTACTTTTCATTGAGAAATCACCATTCGTAGCCTTCACTTGGTTTTGGTTAGTATTCTGAAGATTCGTTTTACATTAAATATGATTTTGTAGAAGTCATATTTATGGCAATTCTTTTAATGATCATTTTTGGGCATAATTTGGTCAATATACCATTGATAAATTATTTTATTTAAAGTCATATTTTATGTGCATTCTTTAAAGGTCATTTAAAAAATGACATGGCTTTGTCATGATGCGAATTTTGTTGGAAGCTCCACTTGGTGGTTACATAGTGGTCAACATTTTGGAATGACTTCAAGTCAGCAAGGTCTTGGTCGACTTCTTTGCATATAACTAAGGCATTTCACCTTGGCTCGGCTTGATTATTATTTATCATGTGTTGATAACATGATTAAGACATAATGAAGTGGTCGACATCTTTGGGATAGCATACTCAATAATTTTCTAAGTTGATTATCATTATTTTTTTGAATTTGGACTTCAAATCACTTTATATTTTAATAAAGTCTTCGAATGTTTTGACTTGTTGACAAGAATAGGGAAAAATGCATTTTTCATTATGCTTTCTTTATGGCTAGGTATGGAACCCTAGCCATGTCATCGCCATGATGGATTGGAATCAGACATCTTTCTTTACCTTGCTTGTTGTAACGACTATATTAGGGAGGATATTTTGCATGGTTTTTTAGTATGATTGGTCAGAAACTCAAAGAAGGAAGAAGTTTCGATGGCTCATCATGCTGGTTGGTAAATTCCTCTCTTATGGTCACATATTTCAGTTACTCTCATCTTTATTAGCACGTTTTCATTACCTCAAAACCATTTTTGATGACTCTTAAAATTTGTCCAATCATTTTTTCTTTGAGGGTTAATGAGTTGCTGACAATGGGTAATCATGCTTGATGAAGAATCTATCAGTTACAATTTGAAATCTCTTCTTTCAACGCAGAAATTAAAGTTTCAGCCTATTGGGTATTCAAAAATATATGTTTGATCATTTGGGTATTCCAAAAAAAAATTGTTTCTATTGAAGATTATTGCATTTGATTAGGGTTTGTAATAGTAAATGCAGATTTGAAGAAGCTTTGTGACTTATTCTTGTCAAAGCATTGATAAACCAGTCAAAGTTGTTACAGCCTATTGCATAGGCGTTACTCTTGCAGACATTTATTATCTAGCATCCTTTTCCTGAAAATATAAAGGATGTTTCAGCTCTCCTTTGACCTCGAATTTCTTTGAAGACCACATATTTGAAAAGATGTATAAAAAATAGTGTTGTGAACACTGTAATTCTTCTGGTTGTAATTCTAAAACTTTTTTCTTTGGCTATATCAAGAAATGTATTGAAAAACTCTGCAGAAAAAATCTGATAAACAAAGATGCAGAGATATATTGTAATTCTTCTCTATGTAATATTTTAAGGATTCAACATTTGGATTCTTAGGGTATTAGGTAGATGAGAAAACTGAGTTTTATGAGCTTACTTGAAAACAAAGAGATCCTCTGATATTATTATTGTTCAAAAAATAATTTGAGGGGTTGGTGCTCCTTGAGTTGGTGCTCAAAAATTATCCTATAAGGCATTGTTAACAGTGGTTTTTGAAGATTAAGCCAGTAAGGCAGTTTAGGAGTGGTTTTTCTACCCCATGAGGGTTTTCCACTTGGAAAATCCTTTTGTCTTATGGTCTCTTTATTTTGATGTCATAATGTTTCTTGATTGTGATAATTTTTATTAGTCTGAACATTGTTGAATGTTAGTTCCTTCATATCTGCAAATATTTAGTTCAAATATCTTGAACAAGTCATTGTTGAAGAGTCTAATTCAAAAGGAAGCTTAAAATTTCTCATTTGATTCATTGCTCAAGAATAGTTATAATTTACTAAAGGTGTTTGTTGTCTTAATACCTTTCTTGTGTATAAAGCTGCATTCAAATCAATTGTTTAAGAAGTGAGTCAATAATATTATTGATCATCATTTGGCGGGGCCCCAGTCGTTGGTTGTTGGCTGCTATGCCTGGCCGTCACGAAGTTCTATTCTATTCCGTGGTACCGAGGGTTGTCGCTACCGGTCACGCTAAAAGCTACCAGCGCGACTGCAGCTATAGTCAGGCTAACGCGATTCCCCGCGGTACTAAAAAACATATATATATTGATCATCATTTGCATAGTCTTATGAGTTGCACCTACATTGTCATCATGCTTTGATTGTCAATCAATGTCAGCCATAATTGTTTTGGAAAATGCAAGATATCTCACTCAAATCATATTTTCATAAGTTGTCTAATAGATTGAGTTAATGTTGTCATATCTTTGTGCTTTCAAAGTGATTACTCTACTCTGTTGTTGATAAAAAAGGAAATCAGAATTAAAAATCTTGGTCAAAATTGAAAAAATTTAGACACTGAATCACCCCCCTCTTAGTGTCTGTCCATAACTCCAATGCAAAAAACACATCGAAGAAAGGAACTAGAACCTAAAAACACACAAGATTTTTAACAAACAACAAATAAACAAGAATAAGCACAAATAAAACCCAGCTCTCACTTGAAATTTCATGAATTGACTATGCATTCAATGATTCTACACCCACCAACCCTCCAACACATCTCACACATTTTCCTTTCCAAGCTTTCTTGATAGAGTGCTAGCTACTCAAGCAAAAAATAGATAATTAATGCATTCTCTGCCCCCATAGTCCAGCCGATCCTGGTCAAAGCACATGCAATTTAATGTACCCACTTGCCCCATTGGCCCTTCCAACAACAAGAAATTATTCTAGATATCAAGTATCTTAAACACACAAGAAATCCATTAACAACCAAGAATCACAAAAACATGTCAATTGTGCAAAATAATACACCAAGACTATATTTTTTTGTGAAAATTTCCTCATTAGCCATTGTAACAACAACCAAGTATCATAAACAGAGGTATTATCCTAGTGCCTCTCCAAGAAATCAAGCCACTATTAATGCATTGTAAGTCTCTGTATAGTGGAATGGATCTAAAAGAATATTACTCTATATAGCAACAATAAACTAGTATTTTAATGCATTAATCAACAAAAAAAAATTCTCCAAGCCTATAACTTGACATGTTTACACGTAAAAATATTTGCATTCTTACCATGCATGCACATATTTGACATTTACAATGTGTGCAGGAGAGCAAAGCATGCACAAGTATTGCCATTTGCAGTTGTTCACAATTTACATAATACAAGGTATTAGTTAATTCATGAATTCTTAGGTTAATCCATGAAATCTTGGACAAATGCTAGGTTTTTTTTTTGCTAATTCTTGTTTGTTTATCATTTGTCGAAAAGCTTATGGATAGCTTGGACATTTGCATATTTGTTATTCTGTAAAATTCAAGTACAAATGAATGGAAACACACAAGCTTTTAAACAAATAACAAATAGACAACTATAAGCACAAATAAAATTGAGTACTCCTGCTAGATTCCATGAATTAACTATGCACTCACCGCTTTTGTATTCATCAGGCCTTTAGCACATCTTGCACACTTTTCTTTCCAAGCCTTGTTGATACACTGCTATCCACATAAGCAATAAACACATAATTAATGCATTCACTTGTCCAGTATACTCTGTTATGCATGTGTGATCTAGTGCACCCATTTTCACCATTACTCCTTGTAACAATAAGCAATACTTCTAGTTATCAAGTGTCAAAAACACACATCCAAGTTGTTCACTATCAATGCACTTTTTTAGACTAATGAACAACCAAAAGCACAATCAATAGCTAAATGCCAAGTATTTAATGTTCCCATATTTTCCCTAATTTATGTGAAACAAAAATCAATAGTACACTTATTGCAAGACAATCAGATTTCATTCGGCAGGCAAGTATTACAAATGTAAATGTTCAAACTAATAATTGAATGCAAATTGTGTCAGTCTTACTTCTATTATTCACTTTATTTGGATGGAATTTTTCTAAAAGGCAAGTGACTGGTGCGATAAAAAAACTTTAGTGTTGCAATTGAATAATATACATTGGAGATGAAATGCTCGTTAATCAATCTACAGGAAATGCATTAAATGCCAACGAATGTACTACTCATTTTTGTTTAAGTAAATAAGCAGGATAGAGCTCTATGTATTTTGGAAAATATTTAATAGATAACAGTTAACAAAGCTAATAACATACATAGTAACAGGTAACAAAGCTCGAGTAAACTGTTAAAAAGAAAATGTAGCAAATGCAATTGTGAACAAGGTGCATAGTAAAAACATGTAACAGTAGAGTTTAATCTATTTTTCAGTAACATAAGAAGGTAAAGTATTTTGTACCATACAATCTATTGCATACTATAAACATGTAACAATAGAATTTAATCCACTTAAACGACAAGATAAGAAACTAAAGT
>VDFB02060984.1:0-11903 GCA_007258455.2 Sequoia sempervirens
GCTTATTACAGTCAGGTCTGCAAATAATTTCTGAGTGGATTTTTAGCTTAATTCAGACTCTCATGTTGAAACCATTGTCAATCATACTTTGTTAAATTCTGATATAAAATTCTGTGCATCTTTCATGGACATACCAGTCCCCAGTAAGGTCAGAATTGTATGAATCCTTAAAACACCATGCATTCTTGTACCTGTTAGTGGTTGCTATGCACGTGTTGTAAGAATCACTGATCTCTTAGCAGTATAGGTTGTGTTTTTTATTTAGTTTGTAATGGAAAGTATGCTGCGATAACATTGAAATTGTGCATATGGGAAATATCAGCATATATACTGGCATTTGAATGCATATCTTCTATTTCTTGAAACAAGGAAGAAGTTATCAGTCCTAAAGAAAGATACCACCCAAAATACAAACAAGTCCCCTTCTAATCAAACAAACGATCAGTAAATCATAACAGCATAAAATCAGCTCACACACACCGGTGTTGTCAGAATTCCAAAGGGGTTAAGACAGAAAATTTTGGGTAAAAATTGCACGGCTCCTTACAGTGGTATCAGAGCTCAGAGCCTCCTGCCAGCCTGTTTGGGTATTTGATTCAATTTCATTTGCAGCAGAGTGACAGATATTTCAGCGAGTGAGATGGAGTCCTTTCAGGAGTGTATGGGAAAATTGTTGCAAAGCTTTGAGCATTATAACAAGACTTTAACTAAATTGTTAGAGCATCCTGAGATTTTGGAAACTTCCTTATTAGTTGAAAAAAAAAGGGACAATGATTTGCATTCAGTTAAGGATGATATGCCAGGTAGAAATAGAGTCAATATTGAACCAGTTGAAGGAAAGAGCATGGAACCATTTCAACAGAGACAAAGACATTTGAAAGTAAAGGTTAAGACATCGAAGTCTCAAGAAGGATCTTCTGTTCCTCCTGAAAAGTCAACAAGTAGTGAAAATGAAATTTCACCGAAGTATATGAAGAAATACCAAAAGCCTGCTTCAGAAAACCCAGAGAAGCTAGGCAATTTCGTCTTGAAGCCTGCAAGGCCTCTTGATCAGCCAACTCCTCTTAGGCAAGGCAGGCCTACAAATAATGAAACGAGAAGTAGCCCACTTCATGGTGAAATGGAGAAGTTGCACAGTAACTCAGAAAATCAGGAGAAACATATGGTACCATTACATCAGAAACATAGAATGCAATCTCTTGCTTTTGAGAAAGGTCCAAGTGATCAGTCTGAGTACAATGAAAAAGAATTGATGGATGCTTTGATGGTTGTGAAGAAAATCATTAAAATGGATGCAGCAGAACCCTTCAATACTCCAGTGAATCCCATTGCTCTTGGAATCCCAGATTATTTTGATATCATCGACACACCGATGGACCTGGGCACGGTATGCAGTGCATTGGAAAGAGGTGAGAAGTACAGGAACTCTAAGGATGTTTTTAAGGACGTTCAGTTTATCTGGGAGAATTGCTATACATACAACAGAAAAGGCGATCCCATTTTGGATCTTATGAAAAGGGTGAAAAAGAATTTTGTTAAGTATTGGACTGCAGCTGGCTTATACTATGAGTCACCTAAGAGAACAGCTGGTGCACAAAATTCTGGGCAAGGAGATGCTATTTTAAGTCATGAACATGATGGACTGGATGAGTCAGGGATGGAGCATCAAGGTTGGGAGAATCCAGATGGAAACAAAGAAACACAAACAGGGAAGATGAACTTCATTAGACCTGGTCAGCCTTCTTTGAATGTTTCAGAATTAAAGGATGAACAAGTTGAGCAGGTAGCTGAAGAGAGTGGGAGAAGGGATGAGAAGGTTTGCCAGAAATCTGTTGAAGACATTAAAGTTCAACATTCTGTCCAAGAATCAAAGGCCGAAACGGATATTTTACAGTCTACTCTGAAAGATCCTGTGATAAAAAACAAGGGGATGAAGCTTAAGATTAAGAAATCAATATTTGAATATGAGGCTTCATGCCTTAGAGAGTGGATTGTGGAGACCAAGAGATGGCCTAACAAGAAAATCCTACAGTTTGATAATGTTTGGTATATTATGGATCCAACACCATGGAGTTGGATGGGAGAAAACTACGTTTCAGCTAAGGATGTGAAAGTAGGGATCAATTTTGCGACAGCTATAGTAGCTAGAACACATAACTTTCAGCTGGGCACACCTCTTAGACCAACACTCAGGAAGGGGCAACCTATCCGTGAAGAAGATACAAGGAAAGACAAGGAAGAAACGTCAAAAGGACATAAACACAGTTATGATCTTCTTAAAAGGACACAACGGTTGTGTGTTGGGTGGTCTATAAGAGCTAATAAGGCCAAGATGCTTGCTGCCCAAGCACGACAACACTTACAAGAAGCCAAGGAAGGATGCAATCTGATAGATAATGCAAGAAGACAAAGAGAGTCACACATTAGATCCTTAATTCTGCCAAAGGAAGAATGTGTGGGTGTGGAGTATACAAGGGAAGAACTTCTTAAGGTGAGCCTGCAAGAAGAACATGTTGAGTTGATTAAAGAAGACTATTTACAAATAGCTAAAGATAGAGAGATTGCTGATCCTTGTTTACTTTCAAATGGGCGTAATCACTCCTTTCACAATTTAGAGGATCGGTCGTTTATAGCAGCTACTCCTAGGGTACAAGATGACAAGGTAAATGGTGCAGGAGATGTACAAATGGAGGAAAGGAATGAAGAATCACACAAGGAGGTACCTTGTAGCCTAGTGACATTTAGTGATGAAGGCTTCTTTGAGCCACTTCCACCCCTAAACACTTGGGAAGAAGATGAGACAAATCCAGACTTGTTGGTGTTTGATGACTATAATGTAAGTATAAAAGAGGTTTCCACATATCTGATTCGGGACAGCGATATTCTTCCTCACTCTTATGAGGTTGCCACTCTTACACATGGAAGAACTTGTGAAAATGAGTTTACAAGTGTTGGCACACAAAGTGTAAGTGTTGGGCTTGAAATTTTCAATGGAGATGCACTTGTGAAGCTTGAAGGCATGACACACGAATATGACAGGTATTCTGATTTTTATAACAGCTGTAATATTCCCTCAATCCATCATGAGGTAACAAGTTTACCTAAGGATGATAATACCATAGAGTTTCCTATGGATGGTGCTCAAAAATTGGGTGTTGAAAATGGATTTTGTGAAGTGAATTCAAGTCATAAGAATTCTGATTTTGTATATCAGACTTGGGAGGATGTGGAAAGGACACAAATTTGGTGTGATATATGGTCACAAAGGGCCAAGGAGGCTAAACTAGTGGCTTCTCGTGAAAGAACACATCTTCAACGAGTCAAAGAACAAGCTCACCACTTAGATCAAGAAAAACAACAAAGGGAGGCTTATCTTAAATCTCTCTTTCGGAAGGATGATACTCAGGTTGAACATGTCATGAACAAGCCTCTTATGATAGCTAAATACAATGGACAAATGAATTTATGTGAAGCAGAAATTTCAGGTTGGTCACATGTTTGTAGTGATGAGATTGATGAGACATATCATTCGGATGGGTTAGCGAAAACTCCAAGCAGGATGGAACAGCATAGGAGAATGCCTACATGTTTTGACACATGGATAGATGGAGATAACTCAAAATTTTCGGTTGTTGATCATTTCATTCATGGAGTTGATGATTTTGTTCATGACCTCCATAGTGGACCAGCCACTCTAGAGTTCTCCTTGATGAGTGTTTTTGACATACATGCTACGCCTTTGGGTTTGTCACCTATTTCTCATGGCATGACAACAATTTATTTGTTGACTGGTGACTTCACATTCATAGATACTTCATGGGTTAGTGATTGCCCTAGTTGGATTCACATTGCATTTGCTGACCTATTGTGCTACACACTAGCTATTCAGTTTCTTGGGAGTGTGTGGAAGCAAGTTTATTTGATGGATTTCTTCAGTATGTACGGGTATGTTGACAACTATGATTTCATTCCTATTGTTGACGTGAGTTACAACAGCAGTACTAGATGGGATACGCATGACTATTTTGGTATTCCATCCGCACAAGCAGGAGAGTTTCACTTCGGTTGCATTAGGGGGTGTGCTCCCCAGTGTCCCTTCAGCCCACATGTACAGGATTTGATGATGATATTGATGACACAGAGATATGGGTTGAATAAGGGATGTGTGGATTCACTTTGGTATGGCATACTTCAGATTTCAGATGGTGAGCCCAAATTGGATAGGACTCTCACATTTATTTACCCAGCTGGATGTTTCCAACAACAGGAGTTTGAGACTCTATTTGATTGGACTCGTGGGGTTATCAGAGTGGGGCAGCGGAAGTCAGTTGGTGTTGAGATTAAGGGACTTCCAGTTTGTTTATGGATTGTATGTTTGCGTGAGGTTCATCACTGCAGTTTGGGAATGACAGAGTTCACCGATCAGCAGATGGAGATCCCTGTGCACAATTTATATAGAGGTGAATTTCAGGTTTTGGATCCCAGAGTTTACTTGTTAGGCAGTTGGCTTCACAGAATGGCAGGGCTTGACCATGTCAGTAGTTACAACTGTATACAAAGGGTGCTATATTGCATTCTTTCCAGGATCAATTGGGATCCAGGTGGTTGGTGGACAGGCACATATGGTTTGTCATTTAGATATCCGAGTTTATGGCAGTGGGGGCTGGTTTGTTGTTGCGGATTGCTTGAGGACAAGCAATATTCGGGAAGGGAGGACTGTAATGTCCCCAAAAAAATTGGACAAAATGTCTCAATTATTTAATAATCCCTAACGCTTAAATTATTTACAAAAGCGGGATATTAAATAATTGATAAAGCAAGTTATAGAGTGACTTAGGAAAATATTGAAATATCATATGGCAAAAGTCACTTATATTTTGAATTGTGAAATATTAAAAAGTGACTTATGAAATATTAAAGCATTACAATATAAAATGTCACTTTAATATTTTGAGTGAAAATTAAGAAGGAAATTCGCCACTTTAGGGCAGGTGAAAAATACAAAAGAAAGATGGGAGAGTTGATTGGCACTTTTTACTTTGGCATTCATTTTTCTGAAGGGAGAAGACTCGAGCTTCTGATATTCGTGGGTTTGGGAAACCCTAGCCGCCTTGTTTCGAGTGTGAGAGATCACTCCTAGCCTGGCACCAGCAAAGGATTGACAGAAAAACAAAGCATCATCTGATTTTCGTGATTCTTTTGGTTTCAGAAGTTTTGCTCACAGGAAATCGCGATTTGGAGTTGTTGACTCTTTTTGAAGGCGTGGCATCACAGAGAAACCCTAAGCGCCTAATATTCAAGTAAAATACTTTGTTAGAGTCAAGTTTTGAAGACGTTTTTGGGCGTTTTTGGAAAAAGACGTGATTTCTGGGCAGGAAAAAGTGGAAACGCGTTTTGTGCTGAGCGATTGAAAGAGGAGCATTCTGAGACGAAACGCATCTACAGCTGGGTATTTCGTGGCCACTTGAAGGGAGAACAACTTTAAAGAAGCAAACTGTGAAGGCTTGGAGAGGTGCGAGTGAGTTCTTGGACCTCTGGGTGCTTGTTCCAGGTCTGACATACATTCTGGGCGACATTCAGTCATCTACAAACTCGTTTCTGTCCACCAGGCGCTTGTCTCAGGTCTGAGATTTATTACTTTGTTCTTATAGAGGCTATTACAATTCTTATACAGCTGTAAGTCCATTCTGGGCAATGTAAACTCAAGAAATTTTCCATTAAATAGACCCTAGCCGTCTTTAGCTTATTACAGTCAGGTCTGCAAATAATTTCTGAGTGGATATTTAGCTTAATTCAGACTCTCATGTTGAAACCATTGTCAATCATACTTTGTTAAATTCTGATATAAAATTCTGTGCATCTTTCATGGACATACCAGTCCCCAGTAAGGTCAGAATTGTATGAATCCTTAAAACACCATGCATTCTTGTACCTGTTAGTGGTTGCTATGCACGTGTTGTAAGAATCACTGATCTCTTAGCAGTATAGGTTGTGTTTTTTATTTAGTTTGTAATGGAAAGTATGCTGCGATAACATTGAAATTGTGCATATGGGAAATATCAGCATATATACTGGCATTTGAATGCATATCTTCTATTTCTTGAAACAAGGAAGAAGTTATCAGTCCTAAAGAAAGATACCACCCAAAATACAAACAAGTCCCCTTCTAATCAAACAAACGATCAGTAAATCATAACAGCATAAAATCAGCTCACACACACCGGTGTTGTCAGAATTCCAAAGGGGTTAAGACAGAAAATTTTGGGTAAAAATTGCCGCTCCCTTAAACTGTCCTTCAGGAGAACTTATACAACTCCGCTCCTAAACCAGAGGTGGAACAACTACCATCAAACTGCAAAGTCCACAGCTTAGGATCATCTGCTGATTTGTTCTGCGGTACACGCGCTCTCTTGACTTTCTTCAGGAATCTCTGATAGCATGCGTAAGTACCAAGACCTGTTTCTTGATACAAAACTTGAGCTTGAGGATCTTGAGACTTCACGACCGCAAATTGAGATTTGGGTTCTGGTTCCAGCTTGAAAGTTCCATTCTTTAATGGAATGTTCGCAGAAGACCAATCCATTTGAATCTCTCCACCGAGGTCCTTGGAAAAGCTTCTGCTTAGTAGCATCCCGTAGCTTGCTGGAATGTCAGCTACTAGGATGGTCATCATGATTTTCTTTTCAGGACAAGCCGCCAACCTCACTTGAGCATCCTTCAGTTGTCCGACTAACGGCACTGACTTGGACTCCAGTGAGTAACATTTGTCCCTTGTCTTGGTGCACGAAAGTTCTAGAGCATTCATCACTTGTAGAGGCATGATGTTGTCTGAAGCTCCGGAATCGATGATACAATTGCTCAATTTGTAACCCCCTATATACAGAGAAATATAGAAGGGCTTAGGCTTGTCTTCCGCTGGAACGGATGACTCGAGCAATGTGGGCTGCTTGGCGGGTCCTTTCTTCACAAATTTGAGAAGTCGGTCCACTTGCTCTGGATGGTCTTGGAGATACTCTAATTGAGAAATATGCACTTTGTTCTTCATCAAAGAATCTACAATATCAAAATTTGCTGAAGATGAGTCTTCAACAATTGCTTTCACGTCTTCTTGAGAAGACTTAACATTTGAAGTAGAAGCTACTTCTTTTCCTTTTTCTTTGTCTTTTGATACCTTCAGTCTCTCTTCTTCCTCTTCTTTGTGTGCCCTTAGATGTTGAGCTCTGGTGAACCCAGGAGTCGTATGATTCTCAGGATTTACTACAAGAGAGTATTGACAATATCTTCTTCTTGATCTACAAAATCGGGTTCACTTTCAAAGTAGCCCGTTGCGGAATTGCCATCGAAGTTGTCCGATTGAGGTAAGACAACATTCGAACTTGGAGTTGGTACGAAACTTGGTGCAGGTGCAGCTTCGGCATATCCCATTATCTCGTTCATTTTGACATTTTCGGGGCAAGTGGAGCCGATATGTTCAGTAGAATCATGAAAAGAGCAAAACACAACATTTTGTGTATTGTTAGCCGCTTGCCTTGGTGGAGGTGGCCCTCGTGGCCTATAATTATTGTAAGGCTGAAAGTTATTTCTCCTTGGCTGATACGGCTGCTGAGGTTGATAAGGCTGCTGTGGTGCTGGCAAAGCAGGTGCTGGTGCAACTTGAGCAAGAGGTGTAGGCTGGAGTGGCAATTGCCTCTTGAGAATAGTTACTTCATTTGCAACCCTTTGGAGTAACGGATCGGCGACACTTTGAACCAAAGGCCTAATACCATCTCCTTTGATCTTTCCTGAAGTGATCATGTTATCTTCAATTTCTATTGCAGCTTGCTGTGCTTCTCCCAGTTCTGTCTCGTGGGCCGATCTTAGGATAAACGCTATCTCTGATGGAAGTGCATTGAGAAAACTGCTCAACAGGATCTCAGGTGATGGATTGAGTGTGTATGAGAGACGAGTGACGAGGTGGTTAAACCTTGCCACGAACTCTCTCATTGGTTGATTGTCCTCCTTCTTTGAATTTGAGAGTTGAGCAAACAACTGATGGCTGTCCTCAGCTGGTTTGAACCTTGCGAGAAAATTTTCAGTCATAGTGTTCCAGTTGTTTATGCAACCAGGTTCTAGGTGATTGAACCATTCGGCAGCAGCTCCCGCGAGAGTTTCAACAAAGAGACGTACAACAATATCTTCATGAGCTACATGCAGAACAGCGCAAGCCGTTGAAAAGGCTGAAAGATGATCGTCAGGATGTTGACTTCCATCACCTTGGAACCGTGGAAAGTGTTTCCTTGACCCCTTAGGCAATTCATGATTTGTTGGCAAGGCCAAAGGTCCAATATGATCACCCCAAGGCAGTGGGGGACCTCTTCTCCGATTGCGATTGTTGTTAGGATCGTTGTTATTATCACCCATTGCTTCGGGTTCTTCTTCTTCGAACACAGGTATGTGGTTGAACTAAGGAACTGCGTCGAACTCGGGAACTGCGTTGGATGATTCTCCAACTTGTGTAGGAAGTGTCTGCGGAAGGAAAGGATCAACTTCTTCTTGGAAGAGTGGATTTGTTCTTTATCTCCTCCTTGTATAGACTATGTAAGCCAGAATTGTCTAGTCCCACGCGGGTGGTGGCAAGACAGGTCTTCCGGTTGCAATATTGGCTTTCTCTTCCTCTTGGTCTAGAATAACAGCAGCATTTCTCGACTGAGCAGGGGTCTCCGTCTTCTCAAAGATGAAACTCCTTAGGTTGCTGATAATGTCTACTTGCTCTCCTTCAATTATCTGGAAACTCGGCTGGATAACGGGAGGTGTAAGATCAGGTTGTTGAACTGGAGTAGTAGGATGCCAGATAGTCATACCCGTGACATAAAGCCTAAGCTTTCTTTGTTGTTTAATGCCTTGTGCCCCACGGTGGGCGCCAGAAAACTGTTGGTGTTTAAATTCGCACCTCTGGTATGCGTGTTTGAAACGGACAGCTATGCACAGATAAACTGCTAATCAAATTAGGAGGGGAAGCTCCCTCTTGCTGATGGTGTTTGAAAGAAAGTAAACTAAAACTAAGTTGCCTATCTTTTTGATCAGCTTAGAGCACAAGGTTTATTAAACAGAAATGCCGCAGCTGAGATTTTCTATTTTGAGACTTTCAACTACGATTAACTTAAACTAAAGAAGTTCCTAACCTCTCAAGTAATATGCAGAGCGAGAGAAGCTAGAAATTAACAAGGTAGATTTTCTGACAAAACACTTCAATAACCTCTCTCTCAACGAACACCTACACACTTCACTGTAAGTTGAAATCAAGATCATAAAAGTAAAACATAGATAACGGAAATCTGAGATTTTGGATCAAGGCAAAGGAGGCTCATGATTTTATTAGTCAAATCTCTGGCACAAAACTCTCTTCTAACATGCCTGGAACAAGAAATTGCAGCTAAAGAGGCTTGCAATCTTATTCTTACACACTAGAAACAGCAATCACATTAACTCCTTGTTGGCTAAAGAGGCTCAACAATTTGCTATCACAACACAATTGAACAATACTTGAGTAACAAATAGAAGGCACAAAGAACCATTTGTTCTCACTAGCATGGTTAAAGAAACTAATGAGCGAAACCTTATTTATGAACAAGCGAGGAGAGTGGGGAGACCTAATTTCAACATTTGGTTGCTTGCCCTAAAAAGATGGGGAGCACTGCTTGAGAGTAAACTTACTGATGTTAGAAAATTTTCATCATTTATTCAACAACTTCTTAGTTCTTGAACTCGGCCCTTAACTTGCCTTATTCCGAGATGCTTTGAGCGTTGAATTTGACACAGCGTGATGACTCATTAATGACCTTAGAGCTCTGAGTATGCTTACGAAAAAAAAAGTAGAATAGACCCACTAGGGCAGAGCCCGATTATTTTGAGATTACGAGGCGCACCCGACTGATATGGGCGTGTTTTGAACCAATCAAAATCAGTTTGGACCCTACTTGGACGACTTTCTATTTTTAGAAAGTTTTTGCCGATATCCATTTCTAAAAGAAACCAAAAACCAAAAAAGTTACTATTTTTAGAAAATTTCTAAAAGCGGTTTCTAAAAATTTAGGGATGGCGAGATCACGGGTATTAATAGGTTAAGCTGCTCCGACAGACCAGTTATCCCGAGGGAATTTGAAAGGCTAGCGTTTTAACCTCATGCAAGACATGCACACTAAATTTTGACCTTTTTATTTGTTTTAACAAGACTTTTTACTCATTTCTTCAAAATGTAGAGGTGTAACAAAATTTTTAATTTTGATTGTACAACAAATATTATAGGCTTTTTATTGTTTCTCTCCTCTATTTGTTTTTGTTTGGGAGGTGGCTGATCAATGATAACAATAAGTTATGAGCTACATTAATTAAACAATACCTATTGTAAAATCATAAATCAAAATGCAGTCATTTGACTATCAATGATAATAGTAGCTGAAATTCGAAATCCATTACAAATGAGCTGAGAGTTCAAATAACCAACTAGAGTCCAGGGTTTGCATGCACCATTATTTGCTGTTTTTAGATGATGTTTTTACCTAGTGAATATTCTTATTGGCAATTTGGATCTACTCATTATGTCCTGCCACGTGATGACACTAATGGCTAATGAGCTGTTGATGGTAAATTCTTATCAAATTCTTTAAAAACTTGTATAGCAATATGTTTCTACTCTACAGGGAATAAGTAAAACTATTTTAAAAATCAGATCTGAACCAGCACAACATTGCAATGCTGATATAGTAACAGTGCTGTAATGCGGTAGTTATACCCATTATACGAGCATAAGAAAGGAAGCATCAATTAGACTGTTGTTACAGAAATCCACCTGGCCAAATAGAAGGGTAATTTCTGTCGTATTTTGCAGCATCCCAAGGTCCAGCAATAGCAGTATCTGAATTATTATGTCACTGTCTGAAACGCAAAGCACAATATCATAATGCTGATGTGGGTGTAGTCATCCATAGCCACTTGCCCAAAGAGATGAGTAATTGCTGCTGGAGGGAGCATGTGAAGGAGAAAGATCATTAAGAAAGCTATCATACTCATTGTATGAGCTTAATTGTTGTGCAATACTGTTATTATGGTGATTTCAGGGTTTTTAAAGTTTGAAAAAACGTTAAGTTTTTTTTTTCATGTTTAAAAAATGCGAGTCTGTAGGGGATGTCAAGAAGTCCCCAGAACACCCTGGCATCCCCCTTTAGGGGATGTTCCTAGGAGACATCCCCCATAGTGAGGGGATGTCCCCAAATTATCAGAAAAAAGGGGACATGGTGACCACCCATCCCTGAAATGTCCCCTCTCATGAAATGGCAGAAGTTCCTAGGGGATGCATCCATAGGGAACACTAGTAAAATTTACTTATGGCAAACTCTACCTAGGAACAAATGCCTTAAAGCTATGTATGATAACTTAATTGCTCAAAGAAAATGACATAGACTAAAAATGCAATGAGCAAGACTTAGCTATTTCATTCATCAAGTGAGTAAACAATAAATGCAATGAAGTTGCATTTATAGAAGATACAAGGAGAAGACGATGACAACTCACTCTTCAAGAAGTGTAACTCCAAAGGAATGAGGCAACACCTCATTGTCCAAAAAGAGAATTGTAACTCCTAAGGAAAATAATGACACCTCTCACTCCAAAAAGGACAAGGATAACTAAACCTAAGGAAACAAATTGAAACAAATTACATAAGTAAGACTAACTTATGGGATGATAAATGCATAACTACACAAACTAAACACATTTTGTAAAACTTGGAAAATTACACAGTAAACATTGATTTATGATTTGTCACAATTTTTTTTGAGAGCAATGCTACTATAGTTTCCATAATGTTTCAAGAACTATATGCTTCCAAGTATTCCAACTTGAAGAAATATTCTATGAAATGAAAG
>VDFB02060985.1:0-29303 GCA_007258455.2 Sequoia sempervirens
CCACTTTATAACAAAGCATAGGGAATGCACTAAAAAATTTCAACAAACCAACAACACCCAAAAGTTCCTTCAAAAACATGATATGTTGTTACTCAAACAGACCAATCCTAAACATGAAGGCTTGTGTATGCTCCCACATCCTACACACATTGTACAAGTGAACCAAGTGCATCAATGGTGAGAATAATAAAGCTATTACATGTAAACGTGTGACAATATTGACTTGACTTTGCCTCACCAAGAAATGGGTACAGTACATGGCGTATGCTATGTAACCAAAAAACATGGAATAGTTGAAGCCAAGGAGTAGATTAAATGCAAATTGTGTAGGATTTCTACTTATGCTAACACATTCTATAGCAGTAAATGCATTGTCCAATTTCCCAAGTAAAGCAATTCTTTTTTAGGCTCATGTCAAAATGCTACATATGTGTAAACAGGAAAGCTTCCTCCTAACAACATTTGCTTGAAACGAATTTGTTCATTGTTTGATGTAATCAATTGTTATGGCTCATGAAACTTTCTAGTCTGTTATTAAATAGGATCCTAGCGTTTACAATAAAGTTTTTATTAACTAGTAGAGCTTGTTTCCAATAGTTTTTTTGCTTATTTTTACAAACACAAAAAAATTCTCCCCACTTTCCTAGTCATACTTTCAAGCAACAATGAGTGCTTCTAATTCAAGCACAATGAACACAACTCTATCAGTGCAACTGTATTCATTCTACAAACTCAACTAATTGGCAACCCTTGTCCTCAAATCAATACTTATGTCCTCCTTCCACTACAAGTATTGCTTATTGTTATAACACCTTCATATTTTCCAAAAAAGTCTCCTGTATTTCTATTTTGTAGATTTGCTTCAAACAAATTCATAATTATAGCCACTCCATGGAATAGCTAATGTACAGTTTGATTAATGTACTAAGCAAAAACAATGCATATGAATTGCATATCACATGGTTGCAATTGTGCATATCTCTGACTACAACATTATTGTAGCTTGCTTATTGGCATAAATTAGACAAATTCAAACAATTAGCATAATTTTTGCAGACATTCAAAGAATCAAACTTCATTGCAAACAAAAGAGAAAAAACATCTAAAATTCTAACCCTGTAGTCTCTTCTTCAAGAACCAAATATATTTGCACTTGTACAAGTCTTTGTCTCCACTCCAATTCCAAAAAATGGTTCATGTTACAAGGACAATTTGAACAAACAACCACAATCGATGAAAAATAATATGTTATTCATAAACATCAAACACAAAAGCACATGAAAAAATTAACAATAAAATGAAAATTGACTCATCCTTCTGATGGTATGCACTTCATATGTCTGGATTTTTGCTCAAAGACAAGTTCCTATTGCAATAAATCCATAATCATTGCATTTGGTGCATTCACAATTAACAAGACCTTGCCAAAAGCATTCAGTTTTTCATATCTAACCTCCTCCTCAACTTCTATTGTTTCATGTTTATGACATACATAGCATATGTCATCTATTGTTGGTTTGATAGGGCTTCTATGTTAGGTTGAATCAATCCATAATCAATGCATTCATAGTTAACAAGACCTTTCCCAGAGCATCTACTTTTCCATATGTAGCCTGCTTGTCGGCTTTTACTGTTTCATGTTTATGACATACATATCATATGTCATGTATTGTTACTTTGGAAGGATTTCTAAGTTAGGTTTTCTAAAAAATACAGTTAAATAGCCATCTCCATTTGCTTTACCAAATACTGAAAGTTCTTGTGCTTGACTCTCTGATACACTACAAAGCAATAACAACTTACTTGTATGACATTTTGCAATATTTGATTGTTCTTCTGCACATGTCCTCTGCCTTCAAAATAATAATACACTTCTCTCTGCCTCAATGTTCTTCACAGGATTTGCAGATCATATTCTAATGCATCAATCAAGTGAAAAATTTCTCTCAAGTCTATATTGTAACGCCCCGCCACGCAACCCTAGGGGAAGTTGCTATTTACTACACAAACAAACTAATTTTTTTTTTTTAGAACAATTAATATACAAATAACATGCAAGTTCACTAACCATTTCCAACCAATCCCCTAAGGTTACAAGACTGAGTTACTTAAACCCAAACAAGAAACATGAATCAAAACCATAACATTTAAATACTTAACAATTTAAGTTCACATACATTCCATACATAATAATTTACATCAAAGAATATGAGATACCACTTGATTCCAATAATATAATTTACAACATGATTACAACACTCATTCCCTGAATGAGATAAATCCAAAAGCATGATTACATATTACAAAATCCACCTCGATAACAATTGAGGGGTGATAAAATACAAGATACAACTAAAAAGAATAAAGCATGAAATGAAATTGGATCCCACGAGCTCTCCAACTGGAAATCTCGTCCACATGATCAAGAAGATAAACCAATGGATTAAGGTGCACGTTCCACCCAACCATGTGATACCCGAAGGCTCACCCCCCGTGCTAGGAGATAGTAACAAGGAATTCCTACCCAAGACCATCTACCACTAGACACAAGCTAAAACATAACTGAACTGAATTGAATACAAACACATTATCACTTAACACAATGGTTACAATGCTTCCAGAGAACAAGGATCATTTATGCAGTACAACAATACTGACTTTTGGTTGACATAGAGAGAGTGTCACACGACCTTTTCTATGAGTTACCTAGGCTCAACTATCTTAGGCAATTGATCCCACATCTTGGGTTATCCTGGCTCAACTCTACTAGCCGCCAGACCCTCATACCAACTACGCTTCTCGTCTCATCTCAAACCTTAAAAGCGAATGAGCTATGAGAGAGGCATTAATTATATTAATTAGTCTGAGAGTTTTTTATTAATTCATTCTAAGTTATCACTTACTTAAACCCTAAGTGAGTTACCCTGGCGCCCCTTTGTGTGTCGGACCCCCACAAAGAGCCACTCTCCTATCGACAACATACACTATATAAACCACAATGAGTAACTGGATAAGACGACCTCTCTAAACCAAGGAGGCAACAAATAAAGGAAACTCACTCCAAACACTGGAGGAAACAAAAGTACAAAACCCTCTCCAAACACTAGAGGCTGCAAAGGTCAAAACCCTCTCCAAACATTGGAGGAAACAAAGATCAAACCCTCTCTAAGCACTGGAGGAAACAAAGGTCAAACCCTCTCCAAGCACTGGAGGAAACAAACCAACCCCGTTCATGAAAACCAGGTGAGACAACATGATACAAATCTACACATTTCCCAATGCGATTCACAAATCGAACCACTACATAAAACATCCCAACCTAGAGAACTCCTCTTGAAGACTTACTAGACAATTAACCTCGTTTGCCCAACATCGAGAATGAACGAAACATGATTTAAAAAGCATTCTAGGAAACTCAATATCTAATGTTAGGGTTTCCTAAACCCAATCCAAGCAATGACGTAGTACATGAAATTAATTAAATAAATAGCATTATTTGCACATGCTCCAAGTAAATCAAACCACCTTAGCAACATTTAGGTATTTAAAACACTAACAATTTAATTTCATTTGTTCAATGCTACATAATGCTTAAAATTAATCTTTTTAAAATAAAATTATTTATTATAATATCAATTTCCTTTCAACTATAATAATCACATAATCATATTAAAATTTCTATTTATAATATTTAAACATAATTTAAATATGTCAAAAAAATAATAATAATAATAATTATTATTTTAAACCAACTAATTTAAAACTAAATCTCAAATTATTTAATATATATATATATATATATAACTAATAACAATAACAAAATTATTTAAATTAAAATATTATATATGTATATATATACATAATATATACATATTATATATATATAATATTAAAATATTATAATATATATAATATATATATATATATATTATAAAATATATATAATAAAAAAGAATGAAATATAAAAAATAACACTAAAAATTAAAATTAAAAAACACAAGTTCAAAGGTTGTTGTGCAGCCTCCACATGGGGATGCAAACCACTGTGGGGACTGTGGCAACCCTCCCAACAGGAGGTTAAGCTTTGGGGGAGTTGCGCTAGTTGCCTCCACAACTAGCGCCTCCCTCATGGAGGCCGGCTGTGGGGGACAGTCCCCACTCCCCCCATAATATAAATTTTATTTTAATTTATATTTTATTTAATTTAAAACAAAATAAACTCCCCTCTACATGAAAAAAAGACCGGAACATAACAAGACACATAATTTTTTCATTTTTATTTTATTTTATAAATTTCACAGAGCTTTTCACAAAAAGAAAATTAATTTCCAAGCATAAACAGTATATATATATATACACATATATATATATATATATATACTTCTCATATACATATATATTTATATTTTTGCATTTCATACATAGATTGGGCAAATTTTCTTGAGGAGAAAATTGAGAAGAAGAATTTAAAGCACAATAACATGATGTAAATTTCTGGGTATTCCCCAAATTGAATAGAGAAGTTTAAACTTTTCATTTGATCCCTTTCAACTTTCTATTGCTAGTTTTAAATCAAATTCTCATGGGTTTCCATTGTAATTTCAATCAGCATTTCAAAGATTTTACCAACAGTATAATGAAAACTTGAAACTTATTTCAAAATGAAAACATAAGTAAAGGAGGAACCTGGTTTTTCTCCAAAGCTTGAAGACTTTAACAATGGTGTTTTCAATTCCTCTTTGAACCCAGCTCAAGCAAGAATTTCAATCTCCTTCACAAATCCAAGCAAAGCCACAGCCAAAAACTCCTTCCCCAAATTTGCAAATTGAAAAATATATGAAATTCTATTTACTAAAATAGAGTTTTTCCCCAAATTGGTCAAACCCCTAAAATATCCCCACCCACTAAATTTATTGAACATTTTGGAGGATATTTTCCATTTTCTTTTAATTTTAAAACAATTTTGTTTTCAACAAGACTTTATTATCTATTTTGAAATTTCTATTTCATATGCATTTAAATGTTTTCAAATATTTCCAAAAGACTTTAACTTTATTTATTTCAACATGATTAATTTAATTAATCAATAAAATAAATCTAATCCTTCATTAGATTATTTTATTAATTACATTAAATTAATGAATAAATTTTGTGATACCTTGGAATTCCTACTGCTCTAAATGTGTGAAATAACTAAGAAACATGAATAATAAAACACCAAAGACACCTCAAGATTAGCCAAAAGAGCAGTTCAACGAAAAGGAATGCAAATAAGATAAAACACAAACACTTTTACCTCCCTTGTTGTTGAAACTCCTTTGATTGGCCCTTGCTTGGATTGGTTGTGTGCTCCTTAGATGATTGCTTGAATGTCTAAATGCAAGATTCAATATGCCAAATGATGAACAAAGATGGTTGAATGATTGAAAAAGGCTTGGACAGCATGTAGTTATGAGAGTGCAAAGTGTTGAGAATGCAAAATGACAGCATAAGGGTGCAAAATAGCTAAGTGTTGGAAATGCCCTTGAGAAGGGGGTATTTATAGAAAAATTTGAATTCTCTAGAGAATTCAAGGGTCAAGATTGATCCAACAAGGCCCAAGATGAAGGGGCTATGGTGGGATTTGAGAACCCACAAGAAGCCCTCACATCTTGACATGTGGAGGGTGAAGTGGCGAAGGGGGGATGAGATGGAAATGAGTTGTCAAAAAGGTACATGAGGTGGAAAATGACATGCACCTTGGGGGATGAGAGGATTTCCACAAAAGGGATTTCTTGTCCCCAAGTGGGAGTGAAAGGGACATTTGAGGAATTTTAGAATTCCTCAAAAATCTACATGGGAAAAGGAAAGGTGGTTGGGGGGATAAATGTGAATTAAAAATTCACATTCTTAGGATGACCTAGAGGATAAAAGGTGGGCTCCAAAAGGTGGGACTTGGTCACATGTGGAGATTGTGACAAGTCCAAGGTTGGTCACATGTGGAGATTGTGACAAGTCCAAGGTTCTAGAAGCCTTGGAAGGATGGAATGTGAATTAAAAATTCACATATAAAGGAGGGGAATCTAGGAAGAATAAAAAGGAATTAAAAATTCCTTGGAGAATGATTAGGCTTAATTAATCAATAATTAGAGATATTAGGGGCTAATTAGGGATTAAAAGCCAACTTGCAAAAGTTGGAGGATGTGACACATCTAATCAAAGATTAGGCATGTGCACATCCTTAATGAAGAAATTAGGAGATGGATTAGGATTAGATGAAAATGACATGTGAGGAATTAAATAAATGTAATATTTATTTAATTTATTTGATGAAAAGAGGATTAAAGAGGATAAGGTATTTAATTATTAATTAAATACCTTAGGGATTTGGCAGAATTAAAGATATTAATTAAATAATAGGAATATTATTTAATTAACTCGGATAAGAGGATGTTTAGACGAAAAGTGATAAATTTGGATAAATTAAGTGTCCAAATTTGGATGTCTACAAATTTAAATAACATTTGTAACATTGTAACCAATTAAATTTAAAAAACAACTAAATACATAAAGCCATTTATTTACCTTTTTTAATATAAATACTCAAGGAGAAATGGACCAAATTAAAACAACTAATCCGACAACAACCCGACGACACACTATGACTAGCGTGACGACTTGGCACAGAAAACCTAGCTACTATCTCCAAATTGATTACCGTGGTCACTAGACACGCTCAAACCTGTGAACCAGGTGGAGTCGATGTCATGTACCTATCAACCCGCGAGAAAGAGTGCATCAAACATGCATATATATAATATGATCAAACACACCATGAAGAGGAAATCTCAGAATCGTAGGGCACTCACAAGCGAGTGATACAATCTCATCCCCTTCACCAATACACAATTACTAACTAACGATTCTAACATCAATGATATGATCAACAATATAGAACATCATTAAATCAAATATCTTCTGAGTTAATCCAAAACATGCCATAAAGTTAACATGAGAATAAAATAACATCACATCAAAATATAACATTCACCTCGTTTAACAATTGTGATCAAAAGTAACCAAGTTCCAAAGTCACAACATAAAGAAAACAACATAACAAAAACCATATACAAAGAATAACATTGTCGATAAAAGAGCCAAAATGGAGGGGTGTTACATATATTCTCACATGTTTACATGTATTGCTCTTGGCATTCTCACTATTCAGGCACTTAGTCAACATCTGGAAGATATGCAACACAATGAAGCATAGACAAGCATTCCCATTTACATTTTTTCACCATTAACACACTACGAGGTATTGGCATTGCTCCATACCACTAGCCTCAACATATTGTGTTTCTCAAGGAACTTTAATATGTCGTTTCACTTCCTTAATGCATCACTTTAATGATTTGATACTAATTATTTTTTGCGAGACTTATCAATGACGTAAGTCAATTAATATTTGAAAGGAATATAATTAATATTTAGACCTCCAGTCTACCTATAAGTCTCCTATTCCTATTGAATTTACTTTTTATGGTCTATTTTTCATGGGCATATGTTCTTTTCTAAATTCATGGTAAATAAAATTAATTATAATTAGACTAATTATTTGAATGAATTGAATTTAAAAATAGTATTTAAATATAATTAAAAAAATATAAAGATGATTAAAATATTTCACTATATGTGGTAAGAATATATTCTATTCTGCCTTGTACTCAATGACTATATTCTATTGTACCGTATCTACACAGAGATTTACAAATATTACTATTATTTGAACACAATAATATGGCACTAAAGAAGATAAAATACTTTTAAATTTTTTACTTATTACTAATATTTATATTTTATATGTCTTCTATATAAAATAAAATATGTCCTACATGTCTAGTCAAAACGATTTACATGTTAACAAATAACTATGTTTTGTAAATAATTTTTACTCCTACGCATAGGCAAGATACTAAATTGCATTTGTTGAATTTGCATTTTAAATAGTTTCTTGACCAATCAAATTGCATTGTTTAAAATATTTTTTGTTTTTATCCTATAGTTGGGATTTAAGGACATATTTTTTGTGTTTAGAAATTATGATTTATCTCTTTTTCTATTGGTTAGAGTAGGTCTATTATTCATTTTTGTTTAAAAAAAATTGAAAAATTAAATGATCTTAATAAATTTTTGGCTAGAGCATTATATTAATGCAGAAGCATTCATTTTCCAAATCTTCAACCATATTTTACTTTCCCCTTCCAACCTAAAAGCTTTTTACTTGGCGACAGAAACTCGATGCACTGCGTCACTTGTTTATGTTAAATTTTGAAGCATTGATTTTTTTATTGTATTATTAAGTTTGAAAGAATACATTATATTTCAAAAAATATGAAAAAAACTCTTTCATGCATTTAGTATTCAAGGAAAGTTTTAAACATTGAGAATTATTTATATGTCTAAACATCTTTGAAAAAATAAAACTAAATCATTTAGAAAAGGCATAATTTAATGAAAATATTTCATGCGATCATAAAAGCTGAAGTGTTTTATGTTTATTTTTTTAAGATTATTAACAAAACATAATATTAAAAGAGATATTTTTGGTATGTTTTTTTTTAAAGATTCAAAAGAATTTATAAATGATCAAATAATATTTTTCACTTCTTCAATTTCATACACAATGATTGAAGACAACAATCAATAACACATATGTTATGCAAATATTAATGCTCTAAAGATAATAAAGTGAACAACAAAGTGTTCTTGTGAGATTATAGACATGCCTTAAATATTTGCTAGATTTTCCAAATGAATTTTATTATTTTCCTTTTATACACCAATCTAATAATGAAACATCCTTAGAGTGGACCTCTTCTATTTGAAATTTGATCCTTTATCCCACCATTCTTCCTTTTTTGCTCTCTTTCTACTTTTCTAAAGTTGGAACCATTTGTATTTATAGTGTTTTTTCATGAAATATATATATTTTTTTATTGGATTCATCCCTTCTTTTTGAAAAATATTGAATCCTTGATAGCCATGAATCTCTTCTTAAACTTATCTGTAGATATCGCTATGAATTTTAGTTTATGATCTTGCTCAATGGCTTTCTCAAACACTTGGTTCATTGTTGAAGGTCCATCAACATCCGTGCCTCTCTAACTATTTATGAATTTAAGCCTATTATGAATTTTATTATCCAAAACCACTTATCCTTTTGATACTAGGGAACATATTTTAGTAGATTTGTGAACTTCCCCTAACATTTTGTCACAAAGAAGTCTCCTTGCCTAATATTTTAAAATTCCTTCAAGTTTCGATCAAAATAAATATGGGGTAATCAACATTGTCTAAACAAGATCACAAATTGGTCTCATGTGACAACGGTGGAACACAAGTTCATCTCAACATTTTTATTAACCCACTAGGTGGAAGATTCTCCTAATAGTTGATATAATCCCCAAATTACCTTAGTAATTTTTGAATAGTTCTAGATCACAACATAATTTTCCATCTTTCTTAAACATGAATTAGCTCCATCACCAAAAATTGTTCCACCATTTTTTTGTGGATTAAAATTGGTCATTTATCTTTCCAATTCAATGGTAAAATGAGACCTAACATCTTCTCTCCTTTCTAGCTCTTCATTGATGGTTTGACCTAGTATAGTTGCATCAAAGTTTAGGTTTACACTAGTACCATGGTTTGAGCTTCCTCTCTTTGGGGTTCATGGACTTCTCACTCAAGATATAAAATCCTTTCTCGACTATCGTTTAGAGCTAGAAAAATCTAATCAAGATGATCCTTCTACATATCTATCAAATCCAATTACTTTAAATTTCCTAAGAAAATTTAGATTCTATCTTTAGGTATATAATTATATAGCTAGAACTCCTACAATTGCTTTAAAGTTCCAATCTCTCTTGATTTGATACAAAACATTTAGAATTACTACTAACTATGAAGTTCATCATGCAAACTCTGAGTTCTTAATAGTAATGAAAAGTCTCACTCAAACAGTTTGTGTGGAAGATGATAGCTTCCAAATTTGAAAACATTTCAAAGGTATGAGGAATGAAGACACAAAAATTATTATTAACCAAGTATAACACTCTTACTTTGATTAGTTTAAATATATGAGTGCCTATTATTCTAGTGAACTAGTTTTTGGACAAGTCAAACTTTTTAAAATGTTTACATTGCAAGAGAACACATGTGGGAAGGAAATGATAAAATAAATTCCTTGGAGAGTCAACACCATAAAATTTGGAAGGATGCATATAGCTATCACAATGTTGAAAGAGATGGAGGTGGCATTTAATGACATGAGAAAGATTTTTTAATGGCATGAGACAATGTTTTGAGTATGAATGCCAACATAAGAAGTCTATTAGCTAACAAGGCCTCTACATATTTTTAAAAAATTATGTCATCAATTGAATTCTCATATTATTTCCTACCAAAATTTTCTTGAACAAGAATTATTCAAAAATAGTTACAAAATTCATTGAACCACCTAACTTAAAGAGCTTCTATTTTTTTAACAATATCCATTATGAATTTCGTTTTTCCTCTTTCATATAGGTTAAGGGTAAAAAAAATCCTTTAATTTACACACTATCTCAAATTGAAATTATATTTAAAATTTTATACTTGAAATAGTGAAATTTTTACATTCATGTCATTTTTTATTTAGTCTATCTTTATTTTAAAAGGAATGTTTTGAAACATTGAAGGTTTTAAAAATAGTTTAATATTGAATAAAAGATATATCTCTCACCCTATGTCACCTTACATTCATATGCATTTACCTTTTATCTTATTTCTTTTCTTACACATTCTTGTTCATTCACCATATCTACTCATTTATCATAACTAGAAAAACATAGACTCTACACACTTTATCCACTTATCTATTTGACCACTTTTGTTTTCTATTATAATATCACAATCATAAGTAAATCCCTATAGTCATGAGATTTTCCTTTCCAAATCTAGTTTTTAAAATACAAATTTGGTCAAATCCTCTATGAGCCCTTACCTCTAAGGGTCAAGTAAATGAAAATTTGTACAATGTGTTTCTATATCCTTGTATTTAAATACATTCAGTGCATTCATTTTTATAATTAAGGAAATATCAAGTAATCAAGGAATATTTTTCATATCAGTCATAATACACACTTTAATCAAATTGACTTAAGAGAAAGTTTCCCCTTGTGTAAATATATAGTATAAATTTTTAGTCAAGGAATATTTTTCATATCATGTTGATTATGATATATATTTATATTCTCTTTAGTCTCATGATATCAAGAAAGATAGAATACATAGAGGTCCATTGGTGAAGTGAAGAATAGAAGTGTACAAATTAATAGCTACAAGACATATATGTGGTAAAAAAATTGTCCCTAATCCCTAAAATCATCCTTGCATAAATTGAAGAAAAAATTATAATTTTGAGACATACCAAACTATCATTATACATTTTAGATCCCTTGGCACAATTAATTACAACTAAATCATATACATTGGGAAATTTTTATTCATAAAGATAAGTATCGTTGTTTCTATTTATATTATTTATTCAAAATTATTTTGTAAATTATCAAATTGTGATGTTAACTAGCATTTAATTGTTTATGGGGTAAGTGCACAAAGTTAAGTCCAAGAAATGTGGAAGTTTTTTCCTTAGCCAAAAAAATGAAATCAGCATTGCAAAAATGGGATCCTGATTTTTCTAAATGGGATCATTGGGATCCTGATCCTAAATGCAATACAGGATCCCACTTTTTAAAAATTAGGATCTCGTTTGTTAAAGGGTCCCAAACCGACAGACATGGAATGGGATCTTGATTAGTACAAAATCGGGATCCCGTTTCGTACTAATCAGGATCCCGTTTCCTAATTGTATTTATTTTTAAAAAAACAAACAAACTGCATTTTACTTGTGCATGGGATCTTGAATTTGAGTGACAACGACCTCCACAAATAGTCTTCGGGTACCTGTTCACCCCCATTTTTTGCATTTTTTCATTTTTTTTATTGAAATTGTCAATAGAATAACTATTTTTAGCATCCTTTTTTTTAAAATTTATTTCACGCTTTAAGCTTTTTATTTCCTGTTATAGTAGAAATGAGGAATTGTAGAAATAGATGAAAAAATGCAATGAAACCTGAAGATTTCATGATGGAAATGAAAAAAATGAACCTTGAATTGTATTTTAGAAACATAATTTAGATTTTGAAACCTAAATTCTTTGATCAAACCAAAAAAAATTGTATTTGAAAACCCTAATTGAAACGAAACAAAAAAAATTGCATTTCAAAACCCTGCAAATTGAAATGAAATTAAAAAAATGCATTTAGAAACCCTAATCAAGCTTTTTGAAACCCTCAATTCAAATCAAACAAAAAAAATTGAATTTGAAAACCCTAGTTTGAAATGAAATGAAAAAATTGCATTAAAAACCCTAATTGCTTAGAAATTGAAACCCTAAATTGAATTGAAACAAAAAAATTGCTAAAACCCTAAATTGAAATCAAACAAATCATTTTGATTTTGAAAACCCTAATTTTGAGCTCAAGAAAATACATTTGCATTGCTTAAATGTTTTAAATTTCATTTGCATTGTATGGAGAAAATGATATGTTAAACTTTAGTTTCAATGTTAAATTATAATTAGATTGGAAAACAATATGTTAAAGAATAGTTACAATTCATAAATTTTATCAATGTTTGTTTGCAAATTTAGTTAGCAAATTCATAAATCCAAGTGTACAATTGATTTCCAATTGTCACTTAATTAGATAGTATTCAACATTCATTTCTATTTTATGTTTTGATCTCTCTTAGTCATGCCTTGTTTCCATTTCTTGTTGTCAATTACTTGCTAATTAAGCTTCTAGTTTAGTCTAAAATCTCAATTTTTGCACTAGTTACCTAGACACTAAAAGAATCTAAATATTTTTCTTTTCTTTCTTTTAGGTTCTTTCAATTCCAAACAATCAAAAATAAAATACTTGATTCAAGATTAACTAATTTTATATTATACATTTTATATCATAAAATTCATTTAAGTGGGAAATTTTAATGAAAAAAATGTTAAATAAAATAATCTTATATTCAATTTAAAAAATATCCAGTTAAAATATACAACAAACTGAATCTTAATAATACATAATTGTGTGTTTCAATTACACAAATATTCAATCTATTCATAAAATCCAAAATATTCATAAACTAGGCACTAACTTGCAAGTCCATTATTCCAAGTGCCACCCAAACTTCACCCTAAGTTCGCTAAACCCTAAACCCTTAACTCTAAAATCTAAACCCTTAACACTAAAGAATTCATTTTGTCCTAGGACCTTAAAATGAAATTTGGTTGCCTTAGGCAACTCCACCAAATTTTATTCCCTTAAGCCATGTCATTTTGTCATAGGACCTTACTACAAAGAACCCATTAAGCCATCCTATTACCCTACACCCTAAACTCTAAACTCTAAACCCTAAACCCTAAAGACATAATTTTTTTCCTAGGCCCTTAATTAAATTTGGTTGCCTTAGGCAACATCACCAAATTTTATTCACTTGAGGCATGTCACTTTTTTCCTAGAACCTCACTAGACATAGATCCCCTTACTTGCCATCCTATCACCCTAAATTGTAAATCAATGTCTTAAGGGGTCCTACTATGAAATTTATTAAGCGGATCAAATAAGTTCTCAAAATTTGGTGAAGTTGCCCAAGGAAACCAAATTTAACAATAATAAGATCGTGCAAGATTATAATATGAATGAGATTTCATGATCTTGGTTGGTCAGTTGAAACAAGAGTTATCTCAATCAATTGTTCCATAAGAAAATGTTCTTCACTAACTTGCAAGTTAATTATATTCCAAGGGCCACCCAAACTTCACCCTAAGTTCCGTAAACCCTAAATCCTAAACTCTAAAATCTAAACCCTAAACACTAAAGCATTCATTTTGTCCTAGGACCTTAAAATGAAATTTGGTTGCCTTAGGCAACTCCACCAAATTTTATTCCCTTAAGCCATTTCATTGTGTCGTAGCATCTTGCTACATAGATCCCATTAAGCTATCCTATTACCCTAAACCCTAAACTCTAAACTCTAAACTCTAAATCATAAACTCTAAATCCATCATTTTTTCTTAGGCTCTTAATGAAATTTGGTTGCCTTGGGCAACTTCACCAAATTTTATTCAGTTGAGCCATGTCATTTTGTCCTAGGAACTCACTAGACATAGATCCCCTTAAGCCAACCTATCACCCTAAATTGTAAATCGATGTATTAAGGGGTCCTAATATGACATTTCTTAAGGGAATCAAAGTTCTCAAAATTTGGTGAAGTTGCCCAAGGCAACCAAATTTAACAATAATAAGATCATGCAAGATTATAATATGAATGAGATTTCATGATCTAGGTTGGTCAGTTGAAACAAAAGCTATCTCAATCAACTATTCCATGATAAAATGTTCTTCACAAACTTGCAAGTTCATTATATTCCAAGGGCCACCCAAAATTCACCCTAAGTTCCGTAAACCCTAAACCCTGAACTCTAAAATCTAAACCCTAAACACTAAAGCATTCATTTTGTCCTAGAACCTTAAAATGAAATTTGGTTGCCTTAGGCAAATCCACCAAATTTAATTCCCTTAAGCCATTTCATTTTGTCGTAGCATCTTACTACATAGGTCCCCTTAAGCTATCCTATCGCCCTAAACCCTAAATTCTAAACTCTAAACTGTAAACCATAAAGCCATCATTTTTTCTTAGGCTCTTAATAAAATTTGGTTTCCTTGGGAAACTTCACCAAATTCTATTCAGTCGAGCCTTGTCATTTTTTCCTTAGGCCCTCACTAGACATACATCCCCTTAAGCCATCCTATCACCCTGAACCATAAATTGATTTCTTAAGGGGTCCTAATATGACATTTCTTAAGGGGATCAAATAAGCTCTCAAAATTTGGTGAAGTTTCCCAAGGCAACCAAATTTAACAATAATAAGATCATGCAAGATTATAATATGAATGAGATAAATCATGATCTAGGTTGGATGATTTACGGTTTAGGGTGATAAGATGTCTTAAGGGGAACTATGTCTACTAAGTTCCTAGGACAAAATGACATGGCTCAAGTGAATCTAATTTGGTGAAGTTGCCTCAGACCTTAATGAAATTTGGTTGCCTTGGGCATCTTCACCAATTTATTCACTTAAAAGCCATGCCATTTTGTATTAGGACCTTACTACATAGATCCCCTTAAGGCATCCTATTACCCTAAAACCTAAATCCTAAACTCTAAACTATAAACCCTATAGCATTCATAAATTGTCCTATATTAATAGTTAATTGTATTTTCATTCAAGTAACATGCCTTAGACATAAATAAGGCTTGCATATTTTATCATTTGTATTCAATTAGGCCATTTATATTGAATGGTTTTAGGGTATTTCCTAAACATGTATCTTACATTTTGAAATTACAAATCTAATGCAAGTTCACTCATATCTTAGAGATCACATGGATCGACTCAATAATAATTGCAATCCATCTCCTCGCCATCTATCTCCACCACCCTCACCTCCACCTCCACCACCTAAAATCGATGGTGCTCATTTGCAAGCACGAATCAATTCCAATGTTAGAACCATGCAAGATCAAATCAACATTATTCAAAATGAAGAATGTGTCGCACCACCTGTGAGGATGATTGCATCTAGGATGCAAACCATTGTTGATGTTGTCAGGGATATGGATGGGATCTTAGATGAGCATCGACAATGGCTAGAGGAGAGGAGAACTTCTGATTCTGAAAAGGAAAACACAAACAAATGAAGAGATGCAATAGAGAGCCACAATAGTTTCTAAATTAAGACAATCATCTTAAATAGTTATGAATTTATGAATTTGGTGAATGATGGATATTTTGTGTGATGAATTTATAAAATTGGTTGGATGGATATTTTTAGTGATGTGAATTTATGATTTTTGTTCTACATGGATATTTTTAGTGACATGAATTTATGATTTTGGTTCTAGATGGATATTTTTAGTGACATGAATTTATGAATTTGGTGGAATTTATGAACTTATAATGATGAATTTATAATAGTATATATTTTATGACTATCTACTAGATCATGATTTCTCATGTTGGAAAATTGTAATATATATATATATGCGTTAGACATAAAATGAGTTTTTTTGTGAATGTTTCAATTTCATTGTTTCTAGTATGTACACATGTATTAAAATTACATATAGTTCTTATATTTTGAAATTTGTATGTATGTACATAGTTTAGTTTAATGATGTATGCATGCAAATTATGCATCATATTTTTTATTTTAAATGTATGTACATGTTAAATTTTGAATTTTGTATGCACATGCTCAAGTTCAATCAATGTATATGTGCGTTTCAATTTTATATGATCTTAATATAGGTATGCACATCCTATTTAAAAAAAATTGCATGTGTGTTTCAAATTTAACTATTTAAATTGTCATTTTTTAAGTTTGTATGTTAATTTTGTATAATTTAATGCAGGTGCACACTTATATCTAATATCATGGATGATTTTAACATTGACGACATCATCAATTCACCACCTTAGCCACCTCCCCCTCCACCTAATATGCCACCTCCAACACTTGTTGCATCTGAGGCTCGCTTGCAAGCACACATAAACAATCAGGTTGCATACATCCAAAATCAAATCAATGCTATGCAGATTCAAGCATTGGTTCCACCCCATGTGAGACATTTTGCATCTTTGATGTAAAACGTTGTGGATGCCATTAGGAGCATTGATTTTGATCTAGATAGGCATCGATGAGACAAAGATCATATGAGACAATTTTATGTGGATAGTCTCTCTTATGTAAACAAATTTTAGACCTTAAAATAATGAAAGCCCACCTAGACCCCTACTTTCTTGACCTCGTTACTCGACAACCCATTCCTCCCAACAAATCTAGAATATGCATGAGGTGGTGCATACATCCATAGATGAGTGCACATTTTTGGGATCGATGGTATATGGTTTTTGATAGTCCCCCACATGCTAATTGGGAGTGCCCATTGTATTTTTTGAGGAAATTGTATGTAGAGTTTGTTTTGGGGAAAAAGCCCAATTATTTTGATTTTAAATCATTTTAGGGTGTTGGTGGTGGCACACCACAACAGAGGTTAGGGAAAAGGGTTGATCGCCAATGCCCCATGCATGCACATCCCCTTGTTGTTGCTCCTAGTCCTCCCATTCCTGTACCTGTGCATCATTGAGTTGTGCTCTCAACATTAGGTTCTCTTAGTACACTCGTAGGAGACCTTGATCAACATGCTTCTATGATAGCAGATGGGGAGCATAGAGATGGTGATTTTGGAGGAGTGTTTTATGGAGCTGGTCTAAGTACCACTCCAGGAGTGTTGAGGCCCATCCCACATGTATGTACTAGTTGCCATCAAGTATGCTATGGACTTGATCAGGGCACACCTAGTTCAGATGGGCATGGAGATTTTGGTGGTTCATCTGGTCACATCAGTTCATTTCTAGATTTTCTTACAATAGACCATCACCCTGAGGAAACTGCGACACAAGTATAAATATGCATCTACATATTCATTTTATAAGAATTTTGATGAATGTATATATCAAAGAAAAGTTTGCAATACATTTTAACAATCAAACTGTTTGGTGTACAAATGAAACTAATGATGGGGCAATCATCTGTTCCACGAGTACATACATCGACACCAGTCCTACTCGGCAACCCTTATGGGGTATTTTGATTTCAATTTTTAAATTATATATGAAATGATTTTTAACTTGAGTTTTAAATTTATAATTGAATCACATATATGTTTTAAATATTTATGTTGGTTTAGGCAAGTCAATTGGCTTCCACGTCGATTGCACCCAAGGGGTTGTCCAACACTCCTCCATTATTGGCCTTCGTAGATCAGGGGTAGGTACATTTATATTGTAAATTGTTTAAATTACATTAGTATAGTTACAATTATGAATTTTAATTCACTATATATGAAATGTGCATGTACACTTGTAAATATTATAAGCATTAAATGTCTACATGTATGTCTAGGTTGATACCACAATGAGAATGGGCATCGGGAAAACATTAGATGTTGTGACTACTTGTGAGGCCTCTGATTTTTAGGTTGTTTAAAATATTTTCTACACAAAATGTGCAAACTTGAATATATATATATATATTAACCTAATTCAAGCATACATGCTTTAATTTTGATCTTGTAGGACTTTGTTAATGTGACTTTCAGCCCTGACCTAGACATAGTTACACCTCTAGGAGGACATGCAGAGTAGGCTCTAGATGAAATGGTAATTTAAAATTTTTATTATATTTAAAGTCAATTATAAATTATATATTTTGAATATTACTTTAATTTTAAATTTCAAATTCAATATATATATTTAATATGAGCTAATACATGTTTTAATTTTTTTTTTTTTATAGCATGAGATACATCTTGTAGTTGAACATGTACAAACAGGTCTTGGAGACGAGGGTGCACAACCTCAAAATATGGTACAATTAAAATATGATAAATTATAAATTAAATTGAATTAAATTATTTTTAATTATAGACTTGTATATCTAATTTCAACTTTCTTTGTCTTGTTTATGTAGATTGATTCAAAGAATTTAGAGGTTCCTTTAGGTGCACTCGGACATCCAGACCCAGATATGATGGTAATTTAATTTTATGATAAATTATAAATTAAATTGTCATCAAATCATTTTTCATTGTCTTACATCTAATTCCATCTTTCTCTTCTACAAAGTGTTTTATGTCATCCACATAGTCCACATGGTGTGAAGAGGTCTCTTGATTATAGAGAAAATACATGACCTAGAAACATGATTTTATGGGTTATATTTGTTTATTTCATTGAATATATTTCTGGTTTCTCATGTACTTTGTTGGACTTTATATTTCATGGCTCAAATACTTAGTTAGACTTTAGTTCATGGGTTCTACTCTGATGGACTTTATTTCATGTGCTTAATATTTTGGTTTCATGCACTTAATATATTTACATAAATTATGGACTTTATTATTTTTTGAAAATTTTAATTTACACATGTACATTTATGCATTTTATGTTCATAGTCAAGACATTAATATAGGACATTAATGTGAAATTAAATAATTATTCAATAAATCATAATTTACAAACAATAATTAGTCAATTCAATTCATGTCAATCAATAATTAGTCAATAAATCATAATTTATAAACAAAAGCAATTTGTTTCTATACCACAAAGGATAAAAATTTAAGAAATAAACAATACCATACAAGATTAGAGAACAAAAGCATTAATAAATTCTATAAATAATAGCATCCAACACTAATTTATAAGTTGTCAAAACAAATAATGGCATCCAACAATATTTATAAGTTGTCAAAACAAATAATGGCATCCAACATTATTTATAAGTTGTCAAAACAAATAATGGCATCCAGTACTAAATTATAAGCTGTCAAAACAAATAATGGCATCCAATAGTATTTATTATAAGGAAAGATAGATGTGGAAGCAACTCTCCTAATGTTAAAATCCTCAAGAAAGAATGCAGATATACTTTTAATTTTTCAATTACAGTCCAATTAAGATGCACATGAAAGAGATTACTAAAACAGAGAAATAGAAAAATACATATGAACACCAGATATATGTGGGAAAACCCTTATGGGAGAAAAACCCACCACACCAAGAGAAGTCACTTTGTATTACAATAACAAATAATTACATACAGAGTTTTGACTCATCTTTCTGATGCCAGATTAGAACAACTTTCACAATGATCAATCTTGTACAAGAACCTTCAAGTTAGAATCTTCACAGAACAGAATTCATCCACTGATCAAACAATCACACAACAATCCGTCGGTCCATCCAACCAGTTACAATCTGTAACTACAGAGTAAATCCATGTTGCCCTTGTCTGTCGAGCTTCCTCTCAAAATTGCCACAATGAACTATCTTCCAATGGTTCCCATTCGGCTTCTCTGATTGGCCAATGACTCACCATGTAGGATGGTCTTCTCTCAGTCAAAGCGATCAACCTATGTTGGCATGTCGGTGAGACACAAGAAGTGTCTCCCCAATGCCCAAAGGCTTCACCATCGATGTCGCCAAGAGTCATCCTTATCGCCAAGATGTTACATCAAGTCCAGAGAGCTATCGCTCATACATTGCCATGTTGCCAAGACCTCATATCGACGATCATCACATGTATCGCTATCGCCAAGACTTATCGCTATCGGTGAAACATCATACTAAAAATTCAAAGTCACACAGACATGAGCTTTCCATTCGGTGAGACAATCATCTTTCACTGAGAGATCATACCGAGTCATTAAGGGTTATACCGAACCGTTCAACATTCAGCAAGACATATCGCTTTCGCCAGGAGATCATACCGAGGTTCAAAATGTTTCTCTGAAGTGATCAGCAGTTGGCAAGACAGACCACTATCACTGAGACGTTACTCTGAATGCTCACAAGTCATAGCGAGCTCCAAGCAACAGTCGGCAAGACTAACATTTGTCGCTGAGACTTCATACTGAAGAATTTGTTGTCACCGCGAAGACTCCAAGTGTATCCCATGGGCAAGACTAACATCAGTCACTGAGACTTCACACCAAGACCCCTTTAGTTACCCCGAGTGAATACAGTTGGTGAGACACACCAACTGTCGCTAGGAGATCATAGTGAAACCTCCATGTTACCCCGAAGACACCAAGCAAATGCTATCAGTGAGAAATTCCTATCAGTAAGACTTCTCACTGAGCCACCATAGGTTATCCTGATGACTCCAATGTATAAGCATTCGATGAGACTCCTGCAAAGTCACAGCGACCTGAACTGTTCAACAAGATTCAAGCTGCTAGTCGGCCAGACATTAAAAATATCACACCAACTTGGCTCCAATAGAGGTTACAACCTGTGATGATTTAGGCATATGTTTCTAACAATCTCCCACTTGACGAAGATCACACAGGCACCTCCAGAGCTCAACAAACCTACTGAAAATCATGGGCACTAAGGCCCATCGAACTGCAACACCACCTGAACTTGTTTGTGCTCATTGGTTTTGTCAATGCATCTGCAACATTCTCCAGAGTATCAACTTTTTCCAAACTGACCTTTCCATCCTCCACCATATCTCATACAAAGTGAACTATACATCTATATGTTTAATCCTAGCATGGAAAGTAGGATTCTTTGCCAGACAAATTTTACTTTGACTATCACAAAAAATAGTTATTTGCCCTACATCAAAACCAATGTTAGAACACAAAATTTCCAATAGGCGCTGTACAAGCATGTGTGGCTGCCATATTCATCCTCCGTGGTGGACAGGGTGGCTATGGCCTCTGGCTTGCTCATCCGGCACTTACACCATTTCATCACGCTGAAATGTGTCCTCTGGTTGGACCTCTGGCGTCGGTCACGCTTGATGAGGTCTGCATGACCGCGGTCTTTGAGGGGTCTTCTGTTCAACCAAGTTCCATGGTAACGAACTTTATATTCTAAATTGCCGCCTAATTATCCCGAATACTCTCTTAGCAGCCTGTCTTATTCTTCGAGGGATTTTCCATAAATTGACTAAGAACTCCCACTGCCAAATGTCACGGCCTTGTATAGACCATTGCATGCAAGACTACCGTCATGTCCTCCATCTTAGTAGGAATTTTACGGAAAATGCTAACTTGAATAGTTCAGAGGGCGGTTCAGCCTGGGCGTGGGCCATGCAGTCTGGAACCGATCTTGCGGCTGACAGTTTTCCTATTCGCGGTATGTCCAGAACCTGTTTTCGGCGCTCTTCATTTGAACTGGCGTTTAACTTCTGAACTTCAGAATAAATCGCCTGGCCTTTATTTCGCGGCAACATCATCGGCAGAAACGGGCACAAACTTTCATTCGGGGCTTCGGCGATCAGTTTTGACTCTGAATCCAGAGGGCTGCAAAGTGCGGACGTTTGGAATAATATACAAGACGCTTTAACTTGCAAACCAATTTTCTTTACCTTTCTCCACCAAAGTGCTTTCGGTACGGGGTACATATAGATTTCTTCTTCAAGATCACCATGAAAATGTTGTCTTCACATCCATCTGTTTTGACCTCTAAGTCATATTTGCGCTGCAAGTGACAAAGAAATAGATGTCGAAACCTTCTGGGAGAATTTTTTTTCCCATAATCAACTCCCTCTAATTGGGAATCACCCTTCGCAACCAATCTTGCCTTGTACTTTTCCACACTGCCATCCAGACCAATCTTCTTTTTAAATACCCATTTGCAGCCAACAACTTTTCTACCTTTAGGCAAGGGCACCAAACTCCAAGTGTCATTCTTTTCTAATTATGCCATTTCTTAGTTCATGGCTTCCAACCAGAGTCTGAATCAAACATTTTAAATGCCTCCTTTATAGTCCTAGGCTCATCAGTGCTAGAAATTAAAGCATAGGCACAAATAGAATCTATCAAAGAGAACCCATACCTATCAGGTTGTTTTCTTTCACGGGTTGACCTCCTCACTTGCTGAGGCTGAGGTTCTTCTTCTTCTTCATAACTTTTAGAGCTACTTGAGCTCTCCTCAATTTCAAGTACATTTTGAATTTTCAATTCCTCTTTCTCTGGTGTAGGAGGAATTCCAACTACATCCTTATTATTTTTTGACTTTGTCTTTAACTGCAGATCCAAGGTAGAAGGCTTCAACTCACAAAAGATTACACTTCTATAGTATACAACCTTCTCTGTATCAGGATTGCAAAGCTTGTATCCTTTTATGCCAGCGCTATAGCCAATAAAAATACATTTGGTAGCCTTGTTCTCCAACTTAGATCTTCTCATACGACACATGAGCATATGCCTCACAACCAAAAACATGAATATGTCTTAGAGAGAGCTTCTTACCATACCATGCTTCCAAAGGTGTTTTCTCAACAAGAGCAAAATTTGGAGAACGATTAATTAGGTAAAATGCAATAGATACAGCCTTAGCCTATAACTTCTCCTCCAAGCCAGCACTACTGAGCATACTTTGTGCTCTCTCCATCACTGTCCTATTGAACCTTTCTGCAACTCCATTCTGTTGTGGAGTATAAGGTGTAGTCTTATGTCTTTTAATTCCATGGTCTTTGCAATACCTCTCAAATTCATCAGAACAAAATTCACCACCATTATGGGTCCTTAAGCGTTTATTTTCTTCTAGTCTGATTTTTCTACAAAGGTTTTTAAATTCCTTAAAACCAACTAAACACTTAGGTTACTTTTGATATACAAATATTCTTGAATAATCATCAATAAATGGCCTATAGTATCTTGATTTAGACAAGAAAGGAACATTCATTGGACAAACACATCTGAATAGATATAATCAAACTAGAAGATTTGTAGAAGGTGGAATAAAAGCTCTGATGTTGTTTTTTCCATATATACAATGCTCATAGGAATTCCACCAAGAGATTACAATCATCAAAGCCCCTCAGCAAGTTTTTATTCTTCAAGGTTTTTTAAACCTTTTCTCCCTACAACCTATGATCCTAGAGCATAGTCTTCTCTAATAGAGTTTTACTTCCATAGAGTTTATAATTAGGGATATTTCCCTCTTTACCTCCATGAGTAGCTTTTACGTGACTTTACAAGAGATAGCATTACATTAACCTATGCATCCGGCTTGTGGGGTGCAATTCAAGCACCTCTTGTGCTTTTCATAGAGTACCTCGAGTCATTTGTATATTTCTAGAGGCATTGACACTCTATTATCATTGGAAACGCGTGAGAAAATTTTGGGCCAGGCACGTTGTATGCATCATCGCCCGGTTCCTTTACTTTCACGCCGTGGTGGATTTTGACTCTTCCCGCGTGACAGTTTCCAGAGTTGAATCCCCTTTGCCAAAATTGCACCTTTCCTGTCATATTCTTCATGCCCGTAAAACTGGTCTATGTGAGATGTGTGGAAGGATCAAAATCAATTAGCTAGCATCATCGATGCATGTAACTAAGGCTACCAATGAAAGCGTCTCCATCAACTATGAGAGAATAATTATCAAAAAGTACTTCTTCTCCTCTTACAATCCTTCCGGAACCTTAGGTTACCCACAATTCCGATACTTCACCTTGGACTTATTTCCAAAGAGACTTTGATCTCCCTTATGATTTCAATTTAGATTTCTTGTCCTTCTTCTTGCCTTTCTCTTTCGACCTTCCTCTAACAAAAAGGGCCTTCTTTGCCATCTTAGAAGATTTCCATCTCTTTTCTTCTGATAACAAAGAAGCAACAACATCTTCCATCTTGAAACTGGATGTTGTACTCCCAATAGCCATCACCAGATGATCCCAAGAGTCTAGCAAAGAACACAATAGAAGCATACAGTGATCCTCTTCTTCAGTCTTCACACCAACAAATGTTAACTGTGCAATCAACATGTTGAATGTGTTCAAATGATCAACTACAGACCTTCCTTCCTGCATTCTCAAACTATACAACTTCTTTCTCATGAACAATTTATTCACCAAGGACTTCCCCTGATAAATAGATGCCAGTCTCTTCCACAAGGAAGATGTAGTCTTCTCCTCATGCACATTCAGAAGAATAGAGTCTGCCAAACAGAGCCTTATCAGCCCCTTAGACTTTCTATCTACAAGGTCCCAATCTTCTTGCTTCATGCCTATAGGTTTCACTCCAAACACAACAATCCAAAGATCACGATCAACCAATAGATCTTCCATATTAAGTTTCCACAACTCAAAATTGCTACCATTGAACTTCTCTATTTCAATCTTTCCTGATGTGCTCGCCATCTCAATCTGTAATTAGAAATTGAAAAACTTCTACAAGACTCCCACTGAATAGAAATTGACATAAAAAACCCAACGTACCCACAAGGATAACACAACTGGCCAGGCTCTGAACCACTTGTAAGGAAAGTTAGATGCGGAAGCAACTCTCCTAACATCAAAATCCTTAGGAAAGAATGCAGATATACTTTTAATTTTTCAATTACAGTCCAATTAAGATGCACATAAAAGAGATTATTGAAACAGAGAAATAGACAAACACATATGAACACCAGATATATGTGGGAAAACCCTTACGGGAGAAAAACCCACCACACCAAGAGAAGTCACTTTGTATTACAATAACAAATAATTACATACAAAGTTTTGACTTATCTTTCTGATGCCAGATTACAACAACTTTCACAATGATCAATCTTGTATAGGAACCTTCAAGTTACAGTCTTCACAGAATAGAATTCATCCACTGATCAAACAATCACACAACAATCTGTTGATCCATCCAACCAATTACAATATGCAACTACAGAGTAAATCCATGTCACCGCTATCTATCGAGCTTCCTCTCAAAACTTCCACAACGAACTATCTTCCAACGGTTCCCATTTAGATTCTTTGATTGGCCAATGACTCACCACGTAGGATGGTCTTCTCTTGGTCAAAGTGATCAACCTGTGTTGGCATGCCGGTGAGACACAAGAAGTGTCTCCCCAATGCCCAAAGGCTTCACCATCGATGTCGCCAAGAGTCATCCTTATCGCCAAGATGTTACATTGAGTCCAGAGAGCTATCGCTTAGACATCGCCATGTCGCCAAGACCTCATACTGACGATCATCACAGGTATCGCTATTACCAAGACTTATCACTATCGATGAAATATCATACCGAAACTTCAAAGTCACACAGACGTGAGTTTTCCATTCGGTGAGACAATCATCTTTCGTTGAGAGATCATACCGAGTCATTAAGGTTTATACCAAACTGTTTAATATTCGGCAAGACATACCGCTTTTGCTAGGAGATCATACTGAGGTTCAAAGTCTTTCTCCGAAGTGATTAGTAGTCAGCAAGACAGACCACTATTGCTGAGATGTTACTCTGAATGCTCACAATTCATACCAAGCTCCAAGCAACAGTCGGCAAGACTAACATTCGTCGCTAAGACTTCATACTGAAGTATTTGTTGTCATTGTGAAGACTCCAAGTGTATCCCATCGACGAGACCAACATCAGTCACTGAGACTTCACACTGAGACCCCTTTAGTTACCTCGAGTGAATATTGTCGGTGAGACACACCAACTGTCGCTAGGAGATCATAGCGAAACCTCCATGTTACCCTGAAGACACCAAGCAAATGCTATCGGTGAGACATTCGTATCGGTAAGACTTCTCACCGAGCCACCATAGGTTATCCCGATGACTCCAATGTATAAGCATTCAGTGAGACTCCTGCAGAGTCACAGCGACCTAAAATGTTCAACAAGATTCAAGCTGCTAGTTGGCCAGACATTAAAAATATCACATCGACTTGGCTCCAATAGAGGTTACAGCCTGTGATGATTTAGGCATATATTTCTAACATTTATAAGCTTTCAAAACAAATAATGGCATCCAATTGTATTTATAAGCTGTCAAAACAAATAATGGCATCCAATACTAATTTATAAGTTGTCAAAACAAATAATGGCATCCAACAATATTTATAAGCTATCAAAACAAATAATGGCATCCAATACTAATTTATAAGTTGTCGAAACAAATAATGCCATCCAACAGTATTTATAAGTTGTCAAAACAAATAATGACATCCAACAGTATTTATAAGTTGTCAAAACAAATAATGGCATCCAATACTAATTTATAAGCTGTCAAAATAAATAATGGCATCCAACAGTATTTCTAAGCTGTCAAAACAAATAATGGCATCCAATACTAATTTATAAGCTGTCAAAACAAATAATAGCATCCAACACTAATTATAGGTTGTCTTAAGGGGATGTCTTAAGGGGTCCTAATACGACATCTTAAAGGGATGTCTTAAGGGGTCCTAATAAACTATCTTAAGGGGATGTCTTAATGGGTCCTAATACAACATCTTAAGGGGATGTCTTAAGGGGTCCTAATATAGCGTCTTAAGGGGATGTCTTAAGGGGTCCTAATACAACGTCTTAAGGGGATGTCTTAAGGGGTCCTAATACGATGTCTTAAGGGGATGTCTTAAGGGGTTTAGGGTTTAGGGGATGTCTTAAGTGGTCATAATACAATGTCTCAAGAGGATGTCTTAAGGGGTCATAATACAACGTCTTAAGCATATAATTGATTTAACAATAATGTATGCATGATATTTAGTGATTATACAATCAAATATAAAGTTTCAAAGTAGGAAAACGTGCACATTTAACAAACAAAATATCTAGAATATCGATTTTGATACATAGAAGTAAATAGAGTACATAATTGTGTATGTACATGTATTTGTAATTTTTACAAAATGTTTAATTTTGTAAGTATGTATGTACATATATGTCATCTCAAAGCAATGTTTACAAAATTTGGATATGCCATCTCAAGAACATCTGAAACTTGTGCCAAGAATGTAGTAGGTCTTCACACCACCTGATATCAAAAAGGTACAAGGAATATCAATGAAATCATCAAAACATACATATTTTAATTTATATAAAATGATATATATGTACACAACTCAAGTACCTGCATTTAAAAGTATTCCACACATGTGTGTAGGTTGAATCCAAGCATCCTCTCCTTATTGTTTCAAAGTATGAGATCAATGCAATGATGGCTTAAGGATACAAAAAAGGATAATAAATCAATTTTAACTATTAATGTACAAGCAATATCAATATGTAATCGAAACATGTATTTAAATATAATTTAACTAGTAATTACCTATTTTTACCAAGTATTCCATGTTGTCTAGGTTGAATCAGCATGGACAAGATCTGTAATGCCCCGCTATGCAACCCTAGGGGAAGTTGCAATTAACTACTCAAACATACTATTTTTTTTTTTATTCAAGTACAATTAACATGCAAGTTCACTACCCATTGCCAACAACCCCTAAGATTACGAGACTGATTTTACTTAAACCCAAACAAGAAACATGAATAGAATACATAACATTTAATTATTTAATAAATTAAATACACATACATTCCATACATGATAAAATTACTTCAAAGGCATAAGAGATACCACATGTTTCCAATAACAATAATTTACAATACGATTACAACTCTCATTCCCTGAATGAGGTAAATCCAATAAGCATGATTGCATATTACACAATTCCACCTCGATACAAATGAGGGGTAATAAAATTACAATAAGAACTAAAATGAATAAAGTAAGAAAAGGATCTAGATCCCACGAGCTCTCCAACTATAAATCTTGTCCACACGAACAAGAAGATGACCCAACGGATTAAGGTGCACGTTCCACCCAACCATGTGATACCTGAAGGCTCACCCCCCATGCTAGGAGATAGTAATAAGGATTCCTAAAAAAGACCATCTACCTCTAGACATAGGCTACTCAAAACTGAATTGAATTAAATACAAGTACAACATCACATAACACAATGGTTACAATACTTCTAGAGTTAAATAATCAATTGCATCACTGTTACAAACATACTATTGACTTAAGAGAAGTGTCATCACAATGTCACATGGGATATCCTGGTAAGTCTTCCTAGGTCCCGACCCCCATCTCAGGATATCCTGGAAACCTCTAACGACTCTCAGCCCCTCATGTAAATCAATGTAGAATCAGTTATATCTTATAAAGATGAGATAACGATCTTGCCATTCTAGGCCTTCTCGTCTCATCCCAAGTCTATATAAGCCCTTGTGTCCATGAGTGAGACAAAATTAATCTTGTTAAGTGTTTGAAACAACCTAAACCTCTAATAAGTTTATTTACGTTATCACTTAATTAACTAACTTACAAAGAGTTACCCTGACACCACTTTGTGTGTCGGCCCTCATTGCAAGCCACTTCTCTAAGACAACAAGTGGAATAGCTCCACACCCAAGGGTACACAAGTGCGGCCTAAGGAGAATAACTCCCTATGCATGACATAAAGTCCACACATCCCATTCATGATAATCGGGTATGTAATTGGATCCAATAAGACGCACTACCCAAGACAATTCACAGGTTGACTAACAAATTATGACAACCCACACAATCACATGAAAACCCCATCTAGAAGACTTACATAACAAATAAATTTATTTGCCCAACATCACGAAAGAGGGAGATTTCATAACAAAAGACAAATTAGGCAAATTACTATCCTACTTTAGGATTTCTTAAATCCAAACAAGGCGATAACATATTGCATGTAATCAAATAAGAATAATTACACATTATTTGCAACTACTCAAAAGTAATTAAAATTACAATTGCAATAT
>VDFB02060985.1:29403-57961 GCA_007258455.2 Sequoia sempervirens
AAACATAAAGCAATCAATGCTCAATGAATGTAGCAAATGCTAGACCAATGCTATTGCAATCATTTGCTTTGCATTTCATAGGCCTAGTTGGCCAATCAAATTCAATAATTTAAACGAAAGGGAATATATATGGTTTTATTCCTATAGTTTGAATTGAAGGGTAGATAAAATAAAAGTAGAAAAATAGAAATAGATAATAAAGTTTGACAAATATTTAAGCATTAAATGCAAACTACACAAAGATTCAGTTGATACTTGATTGAGTTTTGTTTGAGAAATTTTTCTAGTAACTTAGTTTTTGTGTGTAAATCAGTAAGCATTAGCATCCACTTTATAACAGAACTTTGGGGATGTAGTCAACATTTTTAGCAAAGCAATGCTTTGTTTGTTATGTTTCAATTTCAAATAAGAAGATTGTAATAGTAACTTGCTTTCATAGGATTTCCAAGTTAGGTTTGGTATTTAGGACATTTTCTCATTGAATAGACATGTGCATATATTGTCTTCAATGTTAACTCAACATCTTAAACTACAACAACATCCAAAATTTCCTTGAGGAACATGATATGCTTATGTTAGTGAAAGGGAGAAATCCCAATAGTCGATAAAGTAATACTCTTTTAGAATAAGGTTAGAATGCAAAGAAGGCTTGTCAATGCTTCCATGTCCTGCATATCTTGTACGGGTGGACAAGTTACATGTAAACATATGGAAATATTGAATTGGAACAAATCTGTCCATTGAATGATACATTAGATTATGGTCTACAAATCCTGGGAAAAACATTTTTTTAATCAATTGTTATAGCTCACTAAACTTTGTAGTCTATTATTAAATAGGCTGATAGCCCTTGGAATAAATTTTTTATTAACTAGTAGAGATTTTTCTTGTAAGTTATGTTGCTTTTTTTTTGGAATGATGAAAAATTGTTCCTAGTTTTCTAATAAAACCTTGTAAAAGCAGTAAATGATTTTTTCCCTTGTCTTGATATTAGTGCCTTTATGCCATTGCATAGAAGTATTGCTTGGAAAAAGCAAGTTACTATTGCAACCATTGAATTTTCTTTTCAAATAGTTGCATGTCCAATGAAATTGTATTGTTTAAAATATTTTTGTTTTTTTCCTATAGTTGGGATTTAAGGACATATTTTTTGTGTTTGAAAATTATGGTTTATCTCTTTTTCTATTGGTTGGAGTAGGTCTATTTTTCATTTTTGTTTAAGTAAATTAGGAAAATAGGGGAACATTATATAGTGTGGAAAATATTTAATCAGTGGATGCAAATTGTGTAAGCTTTGGTGATAGGCTGGTGGGTATTGAAGCAATGAATGCATGTTTAATGCATTAAATGCAAACTTTGTGAGATGTGTTGGGCAACTGGTGGGTACACAAGCAATGAATGCATAGTTAATTTATGGAATATCAGGTGAGTTTTGGGTTTTATTTGTGCTTATTCTCATTTGTTTATTGTTTGGTGTAAGGCTTGTGTGTTTTTAGCTCTGGGTTCCCCTCTTCCATGTTCTTTATTCTAGGAACAGTGCATTATTGGTGAGTAGATCATTTGCTTGTTAATGATACTTGATAACTAGAAGTATTGCTTGCTATTACAAGGGCTAAGGGGACACACGGGTATAGTAGATGACATATGGTATGCAACCCATAAACATGGAACAATGAAAGGAAATGAGTAGATGAGTATCGCAACAAAGAAGAATTATCACAAGGAAAACTGAATGATTTAAGCAAGGTCTTGTCAACTATGGAGGCATTCAATGCATTAACTATATATTCATTATTTGAGTAGCTACCAGCCTATCAGTAAAGCTCACAAAAATTGTATTTAATGCCCGAATGTTGGGAAAAAAATATCATGTTGGTCTATTTTTTTGTAAATTTTATCATGTGCTTCTATGTTTCATGTTTATGAATAGCATATAATCTTGCACAATTTGTATTTGATAGATTATTGTTTTTGGTCTTCCAGTCATATCATTTAGTGCATTAAACATGCATTGACTACTTCAGTAATAGTGTCCTATTCTCCTAATTTACTTTAAAAAAATGAATAAAAGGCCTACTCCAACTAATAGAAAAAGAGATAAATTGTTTATTATCTCTCAATTGCAAATGAAACCATTGCAATAGTAACCTACTCGTTGGTTTCAACTATTTCATGTATCTTGGTTACATAGTATATGCCATCTACTATACCCATTTGTATAATTAGGCATTACAACAGCAAATAATACTTCTAGTAGCAACAGGACAAAAGTTCTCATACATATGCAATTGTTTCCTTTTGGTTTTAGGCATAGTAGACAAATTAGAGTTACAAAAGGGAAAACTCGATACCTTGGTCGGAGCAAGTCCATTATTCATTTTTGTTCAAGAAAATTAGGAAAAAATGACATTATATATTTTGGAAAATATTTAATCACTAGATGCAAATTGCACAAGCTTTGGCAACAATTTGGTTGGCATTACAACAGTGAATGCATGATTAATGCACTAGGTTGATTATTGATTTTTGTTTTAGAAAATTATGCATATCCCATGATTGCAATTATGCATATCTCTAATTGCAATAGTAAGATGATTTTGGGAAAATAATAGTTTCATGTTTATGAATTACATGGCATGTCATTCACTATGCTCATTTGTCTATTTGGGAAGTCAGATTCTTGAACTAGTGTTCTCCTTTATTGTTCACAATTCTTCCAATACATAATTCTTAGATACATTGGAAGAATTAAAATTCATTGGAAACAAATGAGGAGAATGGTACAAGAATCTGACCTTGTAGCTTCTAGTTGAAGAACTAAGTCTATGTGTAGAAATATATATCTTTGTCCCTTACTTCAATTGCAAGCAATGGTTCCTGTTACAGGCACAATTTAGGAAAATGAGAACAATCTATGACATATAACATGCTATTCATAAACATGACACACACAAAAACATAATATAATCTACCAAATATTTAAGAATTAAATGCAAATTGTGTGAGTGTTGTCGCTAACATGTGCTCGATGCACTTGATACACATGGCTTGCTAGTGAATCAAATTTTGTAATCTATATATAATGTCATACTATTTTCTTAATTTACTTGAACAAAAATGAATAATAGACCTACTTCAACCAATAGGAAGAGAAATAAAACATAAGTTTCAAACACCAAAAATATTTCCTTAAGTTACAAGTATAGGAAAAAGACAAAGATATTTTAAACAATACAATTTGATTGGCCAAGCAACTATTTGAAAAGCAAACTCAACAATTGCAATAGTAAATTTCTTTTGGGAAAAAAATAGTTCCATGTTTATTGATTACATGACATGCCATTCACTATGCTCATCTATCTATTTGGTGACTTAGATTCTTGAACCACACTTCTGCTTTGTTCTTGAAAACTCTTACAAGGCATAATTTTTAGGCACATTGGAAGGCTTAAAATTCATTGGAAACAAAGGGGAACAATGATACAAGAATCTGACCTTCTAGTTGTTTGTTGAACAACCAAGTATATTTGTAGCCATATAGATGTTTTCTTATGACACCAATTGCAGGCAATGGTTCTTGTTACAAGGAGAAATTAGACAAATGAGCACAATCCATGACATATAGTATTTTTTTCATAAACATGAAACACAGAAGGACAGAAAGAAAAAAAAGTGACCAACATGATAAATTTTTACAAACATCCAGACATTAAATAAAAAAAATTTGTGAGGTTTGCTAATAGGCTACTGGCCACTCAAGCAATGAACACATAGTTGATGCATCAAATGCCTCCACAGTCATTTTCATCTAAGAAAATAAGCCAAATAGAGCGACATGATAAATTTTTGCAAACATCTAGACATTAAATCCAAATTTTATAGGCTTTCCTGGCACACTGGTGCCTATCCAAACAATGAATCTAGAGTTGATGCATTGTATACCTCTACAGCGAGCAAGTCCTTTCTCAAAGATCTAAAAGAGTATCACTTTATGTGGAAACAATAGTTTACCAGATATTAGGATTGGTCCCTATCACTAACACCAATATGTCATGTTCCTTAAGGCACTTTTTGTTGTTGTTTCTATGCTAAAAAAATGTTTAATGCATTACCTATATTTTGTTATAAAGTGAATGCTAATGATTATTGATTAGCCACAAAAAACTAAGTTGTTGGAAAAATTGCTCAAACAAAACTCCATGGCTTCTTTGACATTCAAGGGCTAAACAAAATTAACAAACATGGAAGAGGGGAATCCAAAGCTAGAAACACACAAGCTTCTCAACAAACAATAAACAAATGAGAATTAGCAAAAATGAAACCAACCACTTCCCTGAAATCTCATGCATTACCTATGCATTCACAAATTTTGTACCCACAAGCCCACCTACAAATCTCGCACAATTTACATTTAGTAGACTATTGTTTCTCATGTGCCACTCATACCATTTAATGCATTAAACATGCATTGATTGCTTTAGTGATTAAATAGTTGCAAAATATATAATGTTCTCCTATTTTCCTAATTTACTTTAACAAAATTGGAAAATAGACCTACTCCAACCAATAGGAAAAGAGATAAATTGTTTAATATCTCTCAATTTCAAGTGAAACTATTGCAATAGTAACATGCTCCTTGGGTTCAACTGTTCCATGTATCTTGGTTTCATAGCATATGTCATCCACTATACCCGTTTGTACAATCAACCCTTTTAACAACAAACAATATTTCTAGTTGCAATAGAACAAAAGTATTGATATCAAGACAAAGGCAATCACTTAAGTGACTTTGTAAAATGAATAAAGTTGCACTAATACAGTCCTTTGCCCCTAGTTCAAATTAGAAGCATTTGCAAGCGAGAAAGTTTACTGAGCTACAACAATTGATGTACAAAAAAAATTTCACAGAATTTGTAGATCAAGATTTGTAAAATAAATAGTAAAACTTTAATGTAAGTTTGTAGTATGTTGATTAATTTTAGTTGAAATTTAGAGTTTTGTATTGAATGTAGAAAAGAAAAACAAATGAAATAAAGGACAATATCATGTGAAAATCAAAATATAGAGGGTGGAGTTTGTTGTTGATATTGTGAGATTTGTTTATTGTTTTTCTACATTAAAACTTGTTGAAACAAGTGTATATTAAAATTCATATTTTTTGTGTGCTTGTTAAATAATATCAATAATTTTTTATATAAAAGTAATTCAAGAATTTAAATTGGTTTAGTATGAAGGTGGAGAGTTTATTTGTCAAGATAGTAATAGGGAAATGGGCAAAGTGAATGTCATATTGAGAGAAACAAAGAAGGCTATATTTAAAAAAAGATTTACTAAACATAGTTATTTGTTAACATATAAATCATATAAAATAAAAATATTAGTAATAAGTTAAAAATTTAAAAGCATTTTACAAAATGGAGATTATATTATATAGAAGACATATAGAATATAAATATTAGTAATAAGTTAAAAATTCAAAAGTATTTTATCTTCTTGAGTGCCATATTATTTTTGAATATTTTAACCATCTGTGGACATCAAAATCTGCAAATCGTTAGTAACTAACATATACAAACATGATTAGTTTCCAAGCAATAAGCACCATTCAACATCCATATGAGATATCTAACATGTTTTAAAATGCTATCTAATAACAAGATACATAAAATCCTATAAAGAAAAACATGAAATCAATCTATCCCATATTGGATTGGTGTCACATGTGCTAGTGACCCTTTCCCAATCCTTGATTGATAGCTTAGATGATGATGATAAGATGGAAATGATGAGCAAAATTAGTTCTCAAGGAGAGTAACTTTGCATATGCTTTTTTGGATGAAATTGTGGAGGATTTGCTCAATGTTGAAGCCCTATTTAAAGATTTTCAAAATGCCAAGTGTTGAAGAGGGACCAATGTGGGATCAAAATCAAGCCAATGAATTGAGGACACTTGTCATCATGTGATTAGTTGATGTGTGTGCAAGATTTGGGAAGAGTGCCCAAGAGGGGGAAAATTTGAATTCAAATTTTGCCATAAATGCTGAGAGGGGGACAAGGAAAAACAGCAATAAATGCCCTGTTTGACTTGTCATGTTGAGAGAAAATGATGTTTTAATAAATCAAAAAATTGATTTATTGTGCAAGTGGGATGGGATTAGCCTTAGATTAGGATTAGATTAATTTAATGATGATTATGCTGATTTAATGCTGATTAACTGATTTGACTTTTTGGACTTTGGAAAATGATTTAAGATTTGATTTAAATGGCTTTTTTTATTTTAAATAACCTTAGGCAATGAGATTATTTAAATGGATGAAGGTGATGAATGGATCTAATGCAAATGTCTAGTTTAATTGATAAATGATCCTGATCGAATGCATAATGTAAAATTTGCATGTCTACATTTTGCCCCTCTTTGAAGCAATGTACTTGTTGCGTTGGTTCAAAGAATAAACTTGCCGCAATCGAAATTAAAAAATTTCATGATTTTTCGGATGCCCCAGCGGAAAGAAGTACACTGGTACATTGCCCCCTCGAGAGATCGAGCGAAAAGATTCGATTTGAGGGTCGATCTCGCGATAAAGAGGTTCAAAATGGATGGTTATGGATGACGATGCAAATGAGATGATTTTAAGATGCTTAAAATAACAAAGCTATATTATCCTAAACAACTTAAATGATGATATGATGTAAGATGGATGAGATTGATGATGTGAATGATGTGATATGCTGTGATTATGCAACGGATGATTTATGATATGCTTAGACTAACAGATCTATATTATGATGATGATATGCAATGCATGTGAAATGATCGATGTTTCCTATGATGTATGATATGAATGATATGTGGTATGCAGTATATTGATGGTTTTGCAGATGCAGGATGGATGCATGACAGATACATGACGGATGCATGATGTTAGTGCGGGAATGAGATGATGACAAGAGGATCCAACAAGTCCATGATTGGTCGAGACTTTATTAGAGATGATGATGATAATAATAAAAGATGATAATGATAAAAAAAGATGATGATAGATGGATGATTTGCTTATCAAGGATTGGGATTTTCAAAGGATCACTTACTTTATTTTTGATAACACACCTAAGTACGATGCATCTAGGTATAAAGGACCAGGATGGCGTTGTACTTAGTGTGATGGACTTTGACTCAACAATAGATAGGAGTATTCTTGTTCACACTTGACATACGGAAACCTTGCTAGGGCGTACCTAACAAAGCAAGTATTCGCCAGTTATTTTACAAGAACGCCCAACAAGCACGCAGACAAAAGATAATGATCGTTGCCCCATTCCTATCTCTAAATCCTTCATTTGGATATCATCGAGAGGTCCTTGGAATGAGCGCAATAAGATAAATCAAAAGAAAAGATACAAACAAGCCAATGTTCTTCATACCTTCAGCCAAAGGGATGTGTTTTGATAGGATAAGAATCCAAGGTGATATCCCTAAATGATGCCCATTGTCGGAACGATATATCCTAGGACATGCATTGTACAGGATGATGATGGTTTGATAAGTTGATTGATAGGCTGTTGATATAAGGTTGACTGACATGTTTACGACTGATCAAGAGTTTGATTTTGTTTTAGAGGTTTGTTGTTTGCTTTTGATTTTACAATTGAAGCTTGCATTTGTTGACTGTTGTGATTGTTTCTGTTTGTGTTGCCAAAGGATGGAGATGACGATCAGTTTATTATGGATGATTGATTATTTCGGGTGTATGCGAAACGGGATGGGTGGATTTTTCAAATATTTGGATGTTTTTGACATTTTGAAATGTTTTGAGGCTGTTTTTGGTATTTTTGGATTTTGATTTTGATGTTTTTGATTTTTTGATTTTCTGATGTTTTGGATTTTGATGTTTTTCAATGTTTTGGATTTTGATGTTTTGAATGTTTTGGATTTTGATGTCTCGGGGGCTGATCAAGGATTAGCCTTGCCTACGTTTAAGCTCAGAGACGACGTAGTTCGGATTTCAATGTTTTTGATGTTTTGAAATGTTTTGAGGCTGTTTTTTTGGATTTTTGATATGTTTTGGATGTTTTTGGATTTTCACATGATTTTGATGATTTGGATATGGATATGTAATGATATCAGTGCTTTGTTTGGGATTTTGTTGAAAACCAAGCTAAGGTTGATTGATCGGATCGATGGATTGATGATGAAAACATTGTTGAGGATGCACAATAATATAAGGATAGTGTTAAGCAACACAATGATTGAGATGTTGATGGGATTGATGATGATAACATTGTTGAGGATACACAACAATGCAAGGACTGGATTGATCAGAATTGATAATGATAACATTGTCGAGGATACACGACAATGCAAGGATAGTGTTAAGCAACACAAGGATATCCCGAGATGATGATTTTTTGACTGGATTTGATTGATCATGTTTGATGAAGCTTGGTTTCGAACAAAATATGTTTGGATGATTTGATGTGACGTTTGACGTGCAGCTTAGATGCGACTGATAGTGATTGTTTGGATTGATGTTCAATGAAAGATGAAGCTTGATAAGGACTGTTTTCATCAAAATATGCCATGGGCTAGTGATTCGGATTTTTTCGCTCACAAGTGGTGGACCAATTTGATTTCATGTTTTCCAATGTTCGGATCGCCACATAAGTCAGAGGACATAGACCAAGATTTATTCCAGAAGCAAGATGTACATATCTACCCCCATTGTCTAGCAATGTCTTGAATGTGATGGATGGATGCTCAGATAGGTGAATGGATGGATGGATATGATAAGCGTGCGCAAAGGATGCCAAGGATTATCTTGCGATAAGATAAGGTATTTGGATAACGAATGCTCATTTGGATAATGCTTTATGGCTCAGATAATGCTGTATAGGATAGGATTAATGAAAGTGACCCATGTCAAGATGTTTTACCGTAAGCAAGTGTAGAGTGTGCTCCAAAATTTCATCAAGATCAAGATAACCGAGATGATGGATGCAGATAGATGCGAATGGATTGGATAAATGGTTCATGGATGGATGGATTTATTATGGATGAGATGGATGGAATGCTCGATTTAATATGGATGGGATGGATTGAATGCTCGATTTATTATGGAAGGGATGAGATGCTTTCAACCGAAGTGGCGCACGTAAATGCTCAATTCCACACATGATGCCTGTTTGCCAGGTTTTCATCATGGTCTTGCCCAAAGCGCCACCATAGTGGTTTTCACTAGAGGACGATTTTTATCTTTACTATTTTCAATCCTTTTTCTGATTTTTTTGGATTTTCATATTTTTTGATTTTTTTGTATTTTTCTGAAAGATTCATGCTAAACCACCTGGTGGTGTTGATGTAGATGCCCCTGTCATGATGTGCCATCGATATCCTGCCTGAAGGAGCTTCTTTGCTAAGATACGTGCACTTGAATGCAACTTTTTGGATTCGTGATCTCGCTTCATCGATACCGTGAGTTAACTCTGTCTTGGTGCGCACATCGCGATAAAGTGCCTTCAGAATCCTTATGATGAAGGGTCGTTGCCAATACATGGTCAATGTGAGAATTGGATATCATGCGTGGAGGTGTGGATGGAGTGCGTTTAGGGATAAGAGATGGATTGGTTGACAGTTTGGAACTTTTGACTCTCCAAACTTGGGAAGATGAGCAATGATGGGTGGATACGGAAGTGTGCGTGGAATTAGGACCAACTGCTTGATACACTTTGTATGTCGCTTGAAAAGCCTGCTTTTGATTTTGTGGACATCTTTGATGGATACCTTTCCCTCTTTTAGTTTGCCCACAGTTTCTTTGACTGATGGAGTTTGATAGGGATGATCTTTCTTTGTATTCTTTGGTATCCATTTGTATTTGATTTGTCCATTATGCTTCTCTGCTTCTTTTGCTTTGATAATGTTCTTCGTACTTTGATTCAAATTTTTCCTACGAAGTTGGTCCCAATTCATGGATGGGGTGATGGGTGGATGAAGATTCGTGACGTGGTGGGTTGTAGTATTGACACTAGCTTCATCATAAGGACTCTTCGTGCTCCCTATGTTGATGTTTGCTTGAGATGAAGTTGCCCCCAGTATGGTGATAGTATCACCTTCATGCTTTGATTCTACTTGCTTTGAGATATTTTGTTCAGTAAATGTGCTTTGACAAATGATCACCGTAGATGACATTGTTTCAATTTTTCGCTCTGCTAACTCTGGATTATCCTGTTCTTTCTGACTTGTTTCCTTGAGTGGATAATGTTCGATATCTTTATTTATGATGTCCTCAATCTGAACTTGGGACATGTTTGATCCTGATGTTGACAACTCCATTTGATTGTAGGAGTTAAGAATCTGCTCTTTTTGTGTAACAAAATTTTGTTCTAAATGAAGATCATCTACGTGCCCATCTATAGAAAGCATCTCATGGGTAGATGGAGGAGTATGGATATGATCATCTTGCATAGATAGGAGAGTGTTCATCAGATTATTGTAGTATCTTGAAGATACAAATTCTTGATCTTGATTAATTTCGAAGTTGCTTTTAACATGCTTTGGATCAAGTTCTTGACATGGGTCAGTTTCAAAGGATGGACTGCTTACAAATGGCTCTTGGATATCTTCATTATGCATGGGAAGTGGCTTAATATCTTCATGATTTTTGAGTGGACTTGGATCAGGTGTTGAGTTGAAGATTCCTTCAATATCGGCAATCATGAGGTCGAAGGATGTCAATATGTCTTGGAAAGGGCCATTGCTAGACCTTGGTGAAAGATTCTGATCATGCTTTGGCATAAATTCTTGAGATATGTCCTCTACCTCATTAGGTGATGTAGATACATTTTCAACATGATCACTGGTCGATGCCTCGTTGGATGAAGCGAAAATATCTTTATTGATGGATAGATTTTGAACATTGTTTTCAACAATTGCAATAGAGAGATTTCTAATGTCTTCAACCATAGGGTCAAATGATGTTGACATTTCTTGAATTGGATCATTGTTGGGTATTGTCGATGTATTTTGATCATGATTGAGAGGTGACTCTTGACATATATTCATTTGATCATTGGATGGAGTAGACACAACTTCAAGGTATTCAATGATGGAGTGATCTTGATCTTTGTTCTCAACAGTTGTTATCTTTTGTGTTTGTGCTCGTGTTGGTTGGGTAGCTTGAGAGGTTTGGGCAATTTGAGAGGATTGTTGCACTTGTTGAGCTTGTGTTGCTTGTTGCATGGCTAGATATTGTTGGTATCCTTTTTGAAAAGCAGCTTGTAATGTCACATTGTATTGGATTGATGTGGTGGAAATTGGTGGTGGTGGGGGTGGTGGTGGATTCGAAATCATGTTGGATGTAGTGACAAGTGTTTGAGATACGCTTGGATTGATTGTGGGGGTTTGAGATGTGATGGGCGTGATAGTGGTGTTTGGAATGATTGAAGGGATAGTGATGGTTGGAATAACTGAGGTGATAGGTCCTTGGGAGACCGTATTTTGATTGGTTGGGATCATCATTGTTGCTTGATTGGATACCATCTGTTGGTGCGATGTCGATGGTATATTCAAAGGATTTGACGTGATGGTTTGATTGACGTTATTTGGATTGAATTGGGTGGCGTGATTGGTGTTAGGTAAAGGGGGAATCCCTAAACCAAGGAATGATGTAGGTAATGGTGGTGGAGATTTCCCTTGGCGCAATGCCTCAACTATTTCCGCAATTTGATCTTGCCAAATTTGTTCTTGATTTTGATCTTGACTCACTTGAGATAGTTGATTTGGCTTGTGTTCAAGTAGTTTTGGCATGCATGTTTGCAGTTTTTGAATGGGATTATGGGAAAATTGACTTTGGATAATGTTCTGATTTGGGATGATGTTTAGATTTGGCATGATAGGATGAACATTGTTGGTATTGGGAATCATTTTTCCAAAGTTTTTCGAGTTAGGATTCATGTTTCGAAAAGTTGCACTTGGTACATCCACATTTGGTTTGTAGGGATTTGGTGGAATGATGTTGTTCGTTTCAAGGCTCATGCATTGATTATTCAATTGGTGGATTTGTAGGTTTGGACTTAGATCTATCATTGGGAAATGTGTTCCAAACTTTGACTTGGGCATACTCACACTTGTTGTACCATTGACATTTGTCGAAGGCAATGATCCTATGCATGGACTTTGATAATTGATAGGCATTGCAAGGCTTTGAAGATTCAACTGATTTGGATTACCCAAGATGTATGGATCAAGTGTATATTCCATGTTCTTCTTGTGTTATGACCTTATTGCGAAAGTGACCTCTAAGATTCTTAGGACCAATGATGAGATGGAGGATGAAATGTGTAAATGATGAGTGATGAACGTTTAGGAACTTTGGATCAATGCTAGACTTAGGGATTTTGATTTTGATTGTTTGATGTGGATGATGAACTTGTAAACCCTAAGATGTTGGATGTTATCTTTAGGATGAACTTGTTCAAAAGGTTTGCTAATTCAATTAGATGTATGAGAAAGGATGCATTCCCACACACCTAATTAAACAATTGACTTTGATTTGGTTTAAGGATGTACCCAAGTCTAGAATGATGTTTGCAAAGATCTAAAGTTGTTTTGGTGGGATGATGTTGATAAATGTTTGAGATGGATGAAGGAAGTTTTGATGATCCTAAGAGACTTAGAGAGACTTTGTTTACTAGGCCAAGGTATTGAAGAACACACTTTTCTCTAAGAGCAATCAAAAGACCAATACGACCAAAAGATATCAAGCACATGTGTGGGTCCAATTTGTTATCTTTGCTTAATGGATTTATTTTACAAAAAACACTCTCTTTGATTAAAGTTTCAAACTAAGATGTACCAATGTCTTAATTTCTTTAAACCCCACAAGATATTTTATGTGGAAATTCAATGAACTTAAGGCAAGGGTTTTGCTATTGTTTACTCAAGAAGACAAATTGAGATATAATCCAATGCTTAGGAACCTCTATACAGACGTGAATCCCAGGGAAAGCAAGTAACATATGGATTGAGTCAATGATATTTGTCTTTAAAGAGGGTTTGAAATTTTGCGAACCATGTTGAATGTTTGTTTGCAAAATGTTTTCGAATACACACTGTGTTTTCAAACAAAGAATAATTACAAGCCCTATGGATGTGATAGACAATGTTTGTTGAGTCCCCACTTGACAAGTCCAGCCTCACGCTACTTTTAGCTGGATGGTTAGGATGTTGACTTCGGCTCTCCACGGCACTCACTTATACGGGGCAGCCAAGCATCAACATCCATGAAACTCCCATGGCATGCTTTCCATCTCTACTAAAAGCCATAAAATTGTGGGGCAGCTTCGAACGACCGCTCTTGCACCAACAAACAGAAAGGATTTTGGAAAATTCTAACACATAGGTTCTAGTAGGACTTTCCGTTCGTAGGAGTTGATAACGTGGCAAGAGTCCCCTTCGGATCCATCTTGTCGAGCAACCGCTGATTATGGCGTTTAACCAAAATCCTCATTTATATCCCGCTTGGAAATACTCTTGGCTTTAGAGTGTTACCGGCTGAGTCGCCGCTTGGGTGAGTACTTTTTCCCAAGGCGGCCCTCTTTAAGATAAACAAAAGCGAGCAGCAACAATCCAACCTCGATCGATCTTGATGGCACAGAAGAAGTAGTGAAAATGCCCCTACCACACTCTCACAAGATGTTCAATTTTTAAGCCCAAAATGAAGTGTTTTAAAGCAATAAAATGTATTTTGAGTGTTTCTCTTGCACCCTAGATCGCACGAAGCGCAAGGGGAGAGGATACGTACTCAAAATACAATCACACAATTCAAACACTTGTTCGTTTTATAACCTTCAAAGCAATTGTGAATTCGTTTTAAAGCACCAAACTTGAGTGTGAATTTGCTTTGTTTAATTTTAGTCCCAAAAAACAATGTCTAGTCAATTTCTAAGGTTCAATTTTTTAATCCAACTTTGAAAAGAAACAATGATGTAGTTGGCTTAAAATAGAAAATTAAGGTAGTAAATGGAGGCTCCAAGCATTAAAAAATGCTTTTGTCAAGTTCAACTTAAGTGCTTAATTTTTACAACTCCAAAAGTCTTCCAAGATTGTGTCCAATGTTTAAATGTTGCAAGCTCCATGTGCAGATGAAATCCCTCCTTCACGATAAAAACATATGAGAATTAATTATTGAGAAATAAATATTGAAAGAAATTAATTTCAATAGACGTGCTTTCAACAAAATTTTAAAGATGATCAATAATCCTTTATTCTATTTTCTAGCAAGATGAGATTGTAAGATGCAAAGACATTTTATCTACAAGCCTTGTTAAAGATAAAGAACATTTAACAAGGTCTCACAATACTAGAAAATTTGACATTTGATACCCTTGGAAAAAAATATTTTAATTAAATCTTGCACAAGCTCCTAAAGTTGCCACTTCTAATGAATGCTTTAGTCAAATATAAAAATGACCTATCCCATCTAAGACCATCACTTCCATTTAATGCCTAGTAAATAGAAGCGAAGACGAGATTTAATTTTGAGATCTATAAAATCACTTTCAAAGCTCACAGCGTATATGATATGATAAGTTTGTCAGAGGGTCAACATAATGCATCATCCATGAAGACTGAAATTTGAAACATTTAAATGCACATATATAAAATCACAGAGATTAATGCACATAAATGCATTCTGATTGGAGTCTCTCAATGTACTACAAGCTAATGCCATTGGCTGCCTCTCTGTTGGTCCTTTGTATTAACTTCGCAGTCCTGCACTTGATTCGCACTGTAAAAAGGTCAGAGATTTTAAAAGATATGTTTTAAAAGAAAATTCACAAAGTCTTAGGCATCGATCCTTTCTCCTGACAATAATAACTTTTTATAGGGTGCAGAAATCTCCCTTAAGATTTGCAGCGCTCCTTCCAACACCATACAGGCCGAACTGCAAGTCTTAACTCTGCAAATCGTTAGTAACTAACATATACAAACATGATTAGTTTCCAAGCAATAAGCACCATTCAACATCCATATGAGATATCTAACATGTTTTAAAATGCTATCTAATAACAAGATACATAAAATCCTATAAAGAAAAACATGAAATCAATCTATCCCATATTGGATTGGTGTCACATGTGCTAGTGACCCTTTCCCAATCCTTGATTGATAGCTTAGATGATGATGATAAGATGGAAATGATGAGCAAAATTAGTTCTCAAGGAGAGTAACTTTGCATATGCTTTTTTGGATGAAATTGTGATTTGGAGGATTTGCTTGAGGATGATGCACCTATTTAAAGATTTTCAAAATGCCAAATGTTGAAGAGGGACCAATGTGGGATCAAAATCAAGCCAATGAATTGAGGACACTTGTCATCATGTAATTAGTTGATGTGTGTGCAAGATTTGGGAAGAGTGCCCAAGAGGGGGAAATTTTGAATTCAAATTTTGCCATAAATGCTGAGAGGGGGACAAGGAAAAACAGCAATAAATGCCCTGTTTGACTTGTCATGTTGAGGGAAAATGATTGTTTTAATAAATCAATAAAATTGATTTATTGTGCAAGTGGCTAGATCTAGATAATGCAAGTGGGATGTGATTAGTATTAGATTAGGATTAGATGATGATTATGCTGATTTAATGCTGATTAACTGATTTGACTTTTTGGACTTTGGAAAATGATTTAAGATTTGATTTAAATGGCTTTTTTATTTTAAATAACCTTAGGCAATGAGATTATTTAAATGGATGAAGGTGATGAATGGATCTAATGCAAATGTCTAGTTTAATTGATAAATGATCTTGATCGAATGCATAATGTAAAATTTGCATGTCTACACCATCTATATATTTTTTATAATATATTTAAGTACTATTTCTAAATTCGATTCATTCAGTTAAATAAACTAATTATAATTAATTTTATTTTCCCTTAATTTAGAAAAGAACATATGCCCATGAAAAATAGGCCATAAAAAGTAAAGTCAATAGGAATAACAACTTTATAGCTAGACTGGAAGTTTAAATATTAATTAATTTCCTTTAAAATATTAATGGACTTACATCATTGGAAAGTCCCACCAAAAGCAATGTGGTGGGGCTTGGTATGGACCAATCCCAATACCTCGTAGGGTGTTAATGGTGAACAAGTGTAAATGGGAATGCTTATCTATGCCTTACTGCACTGCACACCTTCCAGACGTTGATTAAGTGCATGGATAGTGAAAATGACAAGGGTGTTATATGTAAACATGTGACAATATAGACTTGAAACAAATTTGTCCTTTGATTGATGCATTAGAATATGATCTACAAATTTTGTGAAGAACGTTGGGGCACAGAGAAGTATTTTATTTTTTCGAAGGCAAATGACATCGACAAAAGAACAATCAAATATTATAGGATGCTATAGAGATTGATTGTTATTGCCTTGTAGAGTATCAAAGATTCAATGTACAAGAATTTTCACTATTTGGTAAAACAAATACATATGGCTATTACTATATTTTTTAGAAAACCTAACTTAGAAATCATACCAAGGTAAGAGTACATGACATATGTTATGTATGTCATAAACATGAAACAACAAAATCCATGAAGCTCACTACATATGGGAAACTAAATGCTTTGGGCAAGGTCTTATTAACTGTGGATGCATCAAATGCATTGTTTTACACGTAACAACATACCATTCTTACCCCCCATGCAACTAGTCCACATGTACCAAGTATGCAGAACACCAAACCATATATAGGCCTTCTCGTTTACACCTATTTAGCATTCTAACCTTTGGGCTAAAAAATCATTACTTTACTGGGAAAATTGCTTAAACAAAACTCACCATAGAAATAAAATTGTATATATTTAGATTATTAAATTTGTCGTACTAGTTGACCATATCAAAGGAAAATCCAACAAGTATGCTTGCATTGGCATAAAATTTAATGCATTAACTATGCATTTGTTGCTTTGCAACAAATTACAGATATTTTCCAAATTTTATGATGTGCTTCAATTTTGCTAATTTTCTTACAAGAAAATAAAAATTAAAGCCACTACAATGAATAGAAAAATAGATACGATAAAATATACTTAAATTATACAATATGATCAGTGTTCAAAGCGAAACATTGCATATGGATTGTATATCACATGTTCTCAATTATGCATAACTCTGATTGCAAAAGTAACTTGTTTTTGGCCGAAAAATAGTTTGATGTTTATGAATTACATGGTATGCCATTCACTATAATCATTTATCTATTCAGTAAGTTAGATTCTCAAACCAGGCCTCCCCTTTATTGTTCACAAATCTTCCAAGGAATAATTTTTAGACACATTAATGGAAGGCTTAAAATGCATTGGAAACAAAGGAGAAGAATGATACAAGAATCTAACCTTCTAGTTTCTTGTTCAACAACCAAAAATATTCATAGTCAGATAGATCTTTTCCTCTGACTCCAATTGGAAGAAATAGTGCCTATGACAGGGACAAATTAGACAAATGAGCATAGTCCATGACATATAGTATGTTATTCATAAACATGAAACACAAAAGCACATGATAAAATTTGCAAAAAAAAAAACCAACACAACAAATTTATGCAAAAATTTAGACATTAAATACAAATTTTCCAAGCTTTGCTAATAGATTGATGGTTTCCCAAGCAATGAATACATATTTAATGCATTATAGGCCTCCACAGTTGATAAAAATGGCATATAATATGTTATTCATAAACATGAAACACATAAGCATATGATAAAATTTGCAAAAAAATAGACCAACGTAATAGTTTTTTACAAACATTCATACATTAAATACAATTTTTGCAAGTTTTGTTGATAGGTTGGTGGCTACCCAAGTAATGAATACATAGTTAATGCATTTAATTCCTCCATAGTTGAAGAGACCTTGCTCAAACCATTTAGTTTTTCCTGTGATAATTCTTGTTTATTGCAATAGTCACCTACTCCTTCGCTTTAACTATTCCATGTTTGTGGGTTACATATCATATTCCATTTACTATACCCATTTATCCCCTTGTCCCTTGTAACAACAAATAATACTTCTAGTTATCAAGTATCATAAATAGACAGACAAGCTCCTCACCAGTAATGCATTGTTCCTACAATAAAGAACATGGAAGAGGGGAACCCAGAGCTAAAAACACGGAAGCTTTTCAAAAATATTTTAAACAATACAATTTGATTGGACAAGAAACTATTTCAAAGGAAGATTCAATAATTCCAATATTAACTTGCTACAACTGTATTCATTATACAAAGTCACTTAAGTTGGAGCCATTTTCTTAATATCAGTACTTCTACCCTACTACAACTAGAAGTATACTTTGTTGTTATAAGGCCTAATTGTACAAATGGGTATAGTCAATGGCATATGACATGGAGCAGTTGAAGACAAGGAGTAGGTTACTATTGCAATGGTTTCATTTACAATTGAGAGATAATAAACAATTTACCTCTTTTTCTATTGGTTGGAGTAGGCCTATTATTTAGTTTTGTTAAAGTAAATTAGGAAAATAGGACATTATATATTTTGTAAAAATTTAATCATTGGATGAAAATTATGCCATCTTTGGTGAGAGGCTAATAGGTACCAAAGTAGTAATTGTATGTTTAATGCATTAAATGGTATGACTGATGAATCAGAAACAATAGTCTATTAAATGAAAATTGTGTGAGATAATATGGTATTCATAAGCATGTAACACAAAAGCACACAAGAACATTGGTTCAAGAATCTGACTTTCAAAATAGGAAGATGGGCATAGTGAATGACATGCCATGTAATTCATAAACATGAAACTATTTTTTGCTCAAAAGCAAGTTGCTTTTGCAATTAGAGATATGCATAATTGCAATCATGTGATATGCAATTCATTGGTTAAATATTTGTCAGAATTTATAGTGTTTTCCTACTCTCCTAATTTTCTTAAACAAAAATCAATAATATACCTAGTGCATTAATCATGCATTCATTGTTGTAGTCCCAACTAGTCCACTGGCAAAGCTTGCGCAATTTGCATCTAGTGATTAAATATTTTCCAAAATATATAATGTCATATTCTTCTAAATTACCTAAACAAAAATGAATAGTAGACCTACTGGAAGACAATCAAATTTGATTGGCCAAGTAAGTATTACAATTGCAAATGAGAAAATTAACAATTGAATGCACATTGTGTCAGTTTTACTGCCACCATGCACTTGATGTGCCTGGAATTTTTCTCAAAGGAAAGTTATTGTTGCAATTAGAGAAGGTCAATATTGCAATTGTATAGTGTACATTGGATATGGTACGCTTGTTGATCAATCTACAACTATTGCATTAAATTCCTACATGGTCGGCGAGACATTGTCCAAAGTATACATTTTTCCCTTTTGTAATTCTCATTTGTTTACTATGTCTGGATTCCAAAGGAAACAATTGCATATGTAACCTGCGGTTTTGTTAGTTTCAACTGTTTCATGTTTATGAGTCGGATAGCATATGTTGATTTCTTTATCCATTTACTATGGATGGTGTATTAACTTTAGTTTACTAGGCTTCCTAAATTAGGTTTAGTGTTTACGAAACATGTGTGTACATTATTTTCAAAGTTAACTCAACATCCTGAAGTAATTGGTAGTTGTCCACCTACTTTTGCATGTCTACAATTACCTATATTTGATATAGTTCACATCTTCAAGTTATTTATAAACAATGTAGTTACGGTCATTTGAATTTGTTTCAACTAATCCTCAAAGTTATTGTACATTGAATCTTTGATTCTCTAAAAACTAAAAAAGCAATGTAAACTATAAAACTCTGTGGAAGCATTGGAAAGCTACCACTATGCTATTCTACAACAATTTGTTGTCGTTTTGCAGATGACCTCTTTCTTGCAAACGATAATGCATTTTTTTCCCTCAACATGAGTTATCATAATATTTCATGTGCTTCTCAAATATAGGCTTTTGAACTTTATTATAGTTATTTCCTAAGGTTGCTAATTCATTAAACCTATGCTATACATTGTCCAACATGACCTTCAGGGCTCTAAACCTTTCCTGTATTTTTTGAGATTATTCTAGGTAGTTTGACTCATACCATTCATACACATATTTAACAATTCTACCCATCCTGGTGTTGAAAATTGAGGTGTTTATGTAGCTTAATACTTTGTAAAAATTTATGATTGATGATCTAAATATGTATTCTTTGTTATAAATTCTTTGTGGGTGATTCATCTGATTAATTCATTTTATCATTTGTAGAATGAAGATAGAAGATTGTAGAAAAATTAGATAGAATATTAGAAGATACACAACATATACCATGGAGAAACCCTTTCAGGGAAAAAATCCACCAAGAATCAATGTATTATTTAATCTCAGAATAAGATTACAATAATTCCAATCCTTGCTTGAGATGCTTCTTTTTCCTTCAACAAATCTTCTTCACAACCTACAATAAAAACTGATACAAACTCTCTTCAACTTGCTTGAGATAAATAGGCAATAATCAACCTTGTAAACTCCAAAGAGTTACAATTACAAAGCTCAAAGCTTATCACCAAAAACACCTATCTATTGCAAGTAGAGTTCTACCGTGAAGAACAATGTCAAATCAACTCCATACATTTGGGCATCCCAAACTAAATGCATAACTCAACCTTTATTCTAAAGATATCTCTTATGCCTTGCATAACCATCCCATTTTGAACTTGTTTAAAATAGGCCCCCCTCTTTTTTGTTATATTTCCTTTGGCCTTTCTTTTTTTGCCTTAGGCGTTTTCTGTTTTGTTTTGATGGACGCAGGACCAGGACCGAAACAGAACTTTAGAATTTTTTCCAAGTTCTGGTTTTTGTTCCATTCCGGTTCTGGTTCTGCCAGTTTCCTTTGTTGTGTTTGTTGTCTTTTGTTCTTGCAGGCATGGGATGCAGAACGAAACTGAACTTTAGAACTTTTTCTAAGTTCCAGTTATGTTTCCCCTTACGGTTCTGGTTTCGGTTCCGTTGGTTTCCTTTCTTTCCTTGGAATTTTCTTTGTTGGTCTGGCGAATGCAGAACCGGGACCGAAACCAAACTTTGGAATTTCTTCCAAAGTTTTGGTTTTCGTTTCGTTCTTGATTCTGGTTCCGCCAGTTCTTTCTTTGTTTTGGCAGAAGCGGGAAGCAAACCAAAACCAAACTCTAGAACTTTTCTGAAGTTCTAGGTTACGATTACGATCCGGTCCTAATTCCACCAAATGCATTTATTTTCTATTTTGATCCCTTCGTTTGGTCGTGGGGTGTTTTTCTTCCCTTCCCTTTTCCTTTTCATCCTTTCTTTGTTGTTTCTTTGTGTGTTGTCAGAGACGAAGCTGGGATGGAAACCGAACCTAGAATTTGGAGAAAGTTCAGGGTCAAGTTTTTGTTCCGCGTCTGCCCCCATTGTGGTTTGCCTGGGGTCAATTTTTGCTCTGATCCCGCTTGCGTTTTGGTTTCATGTTTTGTTATAGTTCCAAATCCAGTCCCTGTTTCGGTTTCATTTTGGTCCCGCCTTCACCCAAGTTGAGTCTCTTTTTGCTAAGTATAAATGAATGAAAGATATATAAAAGGTAGGGTGAATGATGATATTTTCTATGCTTTAGAGGACTAATGAAGGCATTATTGTAGGTGCATTGATGAATCCTATGAGCACAGACAAGTTTGGGTGGTGTGTCAGTTTGATGGGCCTTAGTGCCCATGAAATTCAGTAGCCTTGTTGTGCTCTAGAGGTGTCAGTAAGATCTTCATCGAGTGGGAGATGTTGGAAAATGTGTCTCAATCTTACTGGCATTAAACTTCTAAAAGAGAAAAGTCGGTGTGACATTCTTTTTGTCTAGCCGACTAGCAGCTGTGTAACCTTGTGAAACACTCAAGTTGTCAAGGCCTTGTTGCTATCTTACCGACTAGAGTTATCGCTGAGACTTTCCTTTTGCTATGATTTTTCCTACCTCTCTTTGCTCGGGGAGATCTCTTGCCGACGGTTTGGTTCCTATCGGATGTCTTCAGTGAGACTCCTAGCGATAGGTAGCATCGGGGAGAGGTGTGACCTTCAGAGACTCTTAGCGACTGGGGATCTCTCACCGATAGTTTAACTCTTCGGTGTGACCTGACGGCTCGGTGGAAGTCATAGCAATTGTTGAAGTCTCGCCCATAGAGGACACATCGGTAAGACTTAGGCGTTCTATATGACTCATAGCAAATGTGATAGTCTTCCCGATGATTCTATTATGGACTTCAATGAGAAGTCTCACCGATCTTGCCGATAGTGATAGTCTAGGTGATGGTCTTGGATATCGGTATGACTATTGCAACTCATTATGACCTCTTGTTGATAGTTCTAAGCTATACCGATAGCATCAGTGGAGCATTGTAGCATCAAGGAGACATGGCTAGTGTATCACCGACATGTGATTTTGTTTGAATGACTTTTGACCGTCTGAGGATCCTACATGGTATGTGTTTGACCAATCGAAGGAGGCTAAAGGTGAAAAGTTGGTGGTTAGACTATTGCGGCTATTCCTGTGAGGAACATCAACAAATCATGAACGACATGGATATACTTAGAAATTAAAGATGATGTTCGGTTAGATGAATAGTTCGGTGGATGATCAGTGTGTGTGAATTCATTTCAGAGAGCATTGTAACTGGGATATTTTGTACAAGGTTGATAATTGAATATGCTGCTATAAATTGACATCAGAAAGGTTAAAGCATGTCAAGAGCATCTGATGTCATTTCTCAAGGAGGTCAACCCGTGACGGTTCCCGGCTGAGAGGAAAGCATGAAAAGTGGAAGTGGCAAGTCTTAATGACAGACGATGTGTTCACTGGCAAGATTAGGTGGACATGAACGACAACACCCCGGGAGCATTCAAAGCAACTCTACGGAGTAGTTTTCAAGGTCGAGGATGAATCGTGTGAAGTCTTAATAGCGGATGTGAAGGCTATGAATTAATGACAGTGGTTGTAAAATATATGGAAACCATGTTTGAGAGAGATCTTCTTCGCCAACACAGACAGAGTATATGCATTTAATGCATCCTTGACTTTGGTAAAAAAAACTCTTCAGGGCCGACATTTTCTGTAACTGACTTATTCTGTAAACCCTAAACGGGGCCAACGCTTTTGAACGTGCGAGTATATATGGGACTTTTTCCTCTTTGTAAAAGGGGGGGGTATCTATTTTCTTTGTAATCAGATCCTTTTTTTTAGAAATATCTTCTTCCTTTTGGTTAAGAATTAGAAGTTAGAGTTAGAAGGTAGAAAAACTAGAGAGCAGAAGTAGAGTAGGAGTCAAGTTCAGTAGGAGGAGGTGATGTATTTTCCAGATTTTCTTAGTATAGATGGAGATAATTCGAAGACATGGGTTTTCTGTACACTGGTGATCTTTCCAGATTTGTAAGTGTTGTTTATCTGTTTCACCAATAGTAGAAGCAGCCAAATTTAAATCTACTTCATATTGTGCTCCAGAATGGTATTTATCTTGGGTTAATTATTTGATTTGGAAAGCTTTCAAGGAATGGAATTTTATCTTATGTTTTGTTTAAATGATGATTTGCAATCTACTGTTAAATTTTGCACTGTGAATGAATGAAACTTTGTATTAATTACAAGTAACTTTATTCTGCAGTTTCAGTTTAGGAATTCCTTGGAAGGTAACAAGTCTAATTAGTTGGATGAATCAAAATTCTCTTCAGTTTAAAGCTTTAATCTATCTTTTTATGTTTCTTTAAAACCACCGGTAAAAGTAGGTTTAAATATATGTTTGATCTTATAACAATCCAGAAGCTCAAAACCAGTAGGCCCCTTGAACATTACAGCCATATTGACCACTTCGTGAAATAGCAGCATTGTGAACCAACATCAAAGACCTTGGGAGGTGATTAGTTTGATTTTTGATTGTCTTTTTCAGGAGAGGTGAGATATTCCACTTTTATCTTACATAAATGTTGTGGGTCGACTTGGCACCATCAACAGATCTGGCGCTAGGAGGGCACAAAAGAGAAAATTGGATAATATTAGGTTTTTCTCACCAGAAAGGTCCCATAGTGTTCTTCGATCAATTGAAAACCCACCACCTTTGATAGAACTCAAGAACCCAACAAGACACAAGATTCACAAGACTGGGGCAACCATTATACCACCCTTGTCAGCTCCACTCACTCCATCAGGCTTTTCACCAATACCTCGGTGGATACCTATCAATCCACCATCGAATCCATCTCAAGTGCCATTACAGCTGGTTCATCCCATCCAACATCTGGCTCAACTACCACCACCGCCACCAATGGCATTTTTTCTAATTAATACCTCTCCATTGGGGACTATTCCTAGAGGCTTTCATGATATTCCTAAGAATCCTAAGAGATTTTGTCCCAAAACATTCATGGCGAATCAAGGAGTGTTGAAGAGCACATACAAGCTTTTAAGGATGCTTGTACCAAAGCCCAGATAGCTCACCATGATGTAGTTTGTATGTTGTTCCCTTATTCCTTAGGGGATATGGCATACAACTAGTACCTAAATCTTCCACAAGGTTCTATTTAGAGTTGGATAGACTTGGAGAATGCTTTCATCAATCAGTTTAGAGTTTATGCGGATCTAGCCATTTTGTTCCACCAATTTTCTACCATTAGGAAGGAGCCATGTGAATCCCTGCCCTTGTTTAATACCAGGTTTCAACGAATGTATAGGAGACTATAGGACCCCTATCTAGTTGCTGAGAATAGTGCCATTCAAGCATATTTTAGAGTTATAGACCCTTTGCTTGGCATGTTCCTGTAAAGGACTTATCAGCAGGCGGATATTGATTCCCTGTCTAAAGTTTATCATCTAGCCATCAAGTTGCAACAACAAACTATCTCTCAACAAGGAAGTTTCGAAGGAGGTTTTCCTTCTATGGGGTATCAGATGCCTAACCCAACCCCTTTATTCAATATCATCCCAGGAATGTATCCTTCCCATTATGGACCTATATCTGAGTTGCAAACTCAATCTCCTATTCCATTCTTTGCCAATGGAGTCCCTGACTTCTTTCAGCAATCACAGGCTCATCATAGTCTACATGGTCATCATAGCCAAGCTAGAATACCAAATCCTGCCGGTAAGCCACCTGTTGCTAAGAATACTGAGAGTGAAAAGATAATTCAACTCACAAACGAGGTGCAGAACTTAAAGAAAACTCTGTCTCAAGTCACAAATTATATGGCTCAACTTAAACTGAATCCCTCTCAAAACCAAGGTAATTACCCTAATCAGAGTAATAACAATTAGGGAAATTATCTGAACAACTACAGTCACAGCCAGAGGAATTATCAAGGCCAAAACTCCCCTAACCAAGGCTATCAAAATCAAAATAGAGGATATAACCAAAGGCCAAATAAAAACTGACAATGGAATATAGGGCCAAATAACAGCAGAGCTTCTCACAATTATCAAGCTAATGAGGACAGGCCACATGTTTCGAATGTGGTTGACCTCAATTTTATGATTAACTGGTGCAGGTTGCATGATACTACAACTCATTCCAAGGTAAACTACCCTAAAATGGAGAAGGTCATGAAGATGGCACAAGCATATGCCCAAACGTTCCAAGGGAATTCAGATAAAGGAGGTGGCTCAATGGATACAACAATGACTTATGACCTCTTTGAGGAAGAACCTTCATTCCCAATGCAAAATGAGAATGAACTAGAGGAAGATGTGTATGATGCCCAAGCCTTTAGAAAAAGGGAGGACACTTCCTAAGAAATCAGAATAAGGGTTCATTCACTACATCAACACCACCTAATCACATGGTGCCTCCAAATCAAAGTGCTGATAATAACCCTCCTCCACCAAAAAGTTTGCCTGACTCCCATAACAAAGGTAATTCATCTGGTGTTTTCAAATATAATGCAAGCCATAGCATATAATTTGATATTGTTTCTTAGATGTAGAAATAGAAAACCTCTTTATCATACTTTGATATCCTAAAGTGGTGCCCTGCCCAATGAGAGATAGTGTCGAAAGCTTTGGAAGAAGCTGATAAATCAAAAGGGAAAACCAAGGTGGCACCCACTGCAGACATGAACACAACTTTGTACAGAAGCAAGGTAGGTACCCCACCATTTCTTTTAAGTTTGAGAATATGTGGGAAGAATCTACATAATTGTCTGCTAGATTCAGGGGCTTTCGACAATGTTATGCCATTTTCTATATGCAAGAAATTGGGATTGAACCCTATCCAAACAAACAAGAAGATCATCCAACTCGATAAAATAGAGGTTAATGTAGTTGGAGAATTGAGAAATATACATGTGCAAGTAGGGTCTAACCCTATGATTTTAACCAATATGGATATACAAGTAGCAGACATTCCCGAAACTTATGGTATGCTTTTGAGCAGAGATTTAATGAAGAATATAGGGGGATACCTCTCCCTTGACTTTTCACACATGTGGCTTCCATGGAGGGGAATTCCTACCCAGATTAGGATTGAGAGTGAATCTCATCTCAAACATATCATCACTGAGTATGACTATCCTAATGAGGTAGCTCATTTTGAAACCGAGATAGGGATTTATAAAAGAGAGGAAATTCTGACCTTTTTGGTTCTTGATTCTAAAGATCCTTCAATACAAAAATCCCCTGATCCCATGATTAATGTAAACCAATAGGTGTTGATCAAGAAGCTGCAATAGGATCAGCTGGTCTTAGGGGACGATATCAATTTACAGAGTATTCTACTCCCTAATTGGTGCAGGGTACACTACCAAAATCATTCGGAACTGACCTACCAACCTTGCATCCATGTTCTAAATCACGTTTTCCAAACTGAGGAAATGAGCCTAAGTCATCTTGAGGCCATTTCAGATCACTTCTCATTCAAAGCCAAAAATGCAATAATGTTAACCAGGGATAATATACCTTCAGAGGAAGTCCTTTCTCAAATGGAACCTACCCCAGTCATAATACCGAACCAACATAGTTACAATGAACAACCCCAAGGTTTATTTGATACCCCTGTACCCACAACAGCCTTAAAGGAATCAACCCCTACTCATGACCAGCTATGGACCCTCACGTTTGATGGATCCAAATCCAAAACAGGGTGTGGTGGTGGAATTGAATTAACCAGCCTGAAAGGGAAAACATTTTTTGCTTCTTACAGATTGCAGTTTGGATGCACCAACAATATAACAAAATATGAAGCTTTAGCTCAGGGACTGATGTTCGTACATCAGAAGAAAGTTATTACCTTGATGGTTAAAGGAGATTCAAAAGTAATTATCAAGCAAGTGCACATCCAGTACATGTGCCACAATAAAAGGATGTCAGCTTATAGAAATCGGGTGTGGAACCTAATTGAAGACTTTGAGGCTTTTGGGATTAGTTTGATCCCTAGAGAGGAGAATCAAATAGTTGATTCATTAGTTGTTGCTGTAAGTACCCTAGAGCCCATGCAAGACTCTAAGCTTAAGAGATTCTCAGTAGAGTTTATATCCACCCCGGTTGTTCCTGATAACATCAAGAACTTTCAAGTTTTTGATGATGATCAACATATCCTTGCTTTTTTAGCAAGCTCGGATGTTTTTGGACAGATCATCGATGAATCCAAAAGGGACCAAAGAGATTGGAACCCCGAAGACTGCGATAAAGAAGGTTTCCTCAATCTAAAAGTTAATAGCATTCCCAAGGGAATGGTGGCCTTAGAAAGAATTTTTGATTCAGACCCACGGGCTCGGGAAAAGGTATCAATTGAAGATAAAGGAGGTGAATATGAAACTGTTAACCTAGCTGACTTTGGCCGTGAAAGAAATGTTTACATAGGGAAATCCTGCCCTAAAGCAATTAGAAAAGATATACTGAGGGCACTAAAAAATTATATTGCTACAATAGCTTAGGGGTATGAAGATCTAAAAACATTTGATGCTTTTGTAATGACTCATACTATTCCTTTGAAGCCTAAAGCTAAACCATTTTAGCAAAAACAACATTCTGTCAATGCCCTCATTGAACCACTGATCTTTAAGGAAGTTCAAAAATTTCTTTCTGCAAGAATAATCTTCCCTATACGACATTCAACATGGGTGGCTAACTTGGTTCTAGTTTGTAAGAAGAATGGAGAGATCAAGCTATGTGTAGATTTCAAGAATCTGAATAGAGCTTCAGAAAAAAAACAACTACCCACTCCCTTCTCTGGACGAAGTCTTGCAAACTGTCAATGGGTCTCAGATGATGTCATTCCTAGATGGTTATTCTAGGTACAATCAGGTGATCATTAATTATGAAGACAGAATGAAGACAACTTTCACTAATAAGTGGGGAACATTTGCTTATAGGAGGATGCCATTTGGTTTGATAAACGCTGGAGCAACCTTTCAACGTGCCATGGATGTAGCATTCAAACATTTGATTGGAAAATGCATCATTATTTATATGGATGACCTAACTGTATTCTCTAAAGATAGACTAAACCATGCTGTAGACTTGGCTAAAGTTCTTGAAAGATGTATCTGATATGGTGTCTCTTTGAATCCTAAAAA